>JAQOWM010000174.1:0-18243 GCA_029041755.1 Resseliella maxima | reverse complement strand
TTTTTTTGTAAAATCCGACTCGTTTTACAAATTTGTTGACATCTTTCGTTTTATGACATCTTCAATTTCTGCAAAAATCGGGATATAAGAAATTTAAAAATATGCAAATAAATGTGAACTATTTTTAAATAAAAGTACCTTCATATTCTGGTTCGCTAACCGCTTTGTTATCATTATCTAAGCTTCTACGTTTTAGGCCTGGATCAAATTGGCATGTGTATTAAAATTCAGAATGCCATCATTTTAAAAATTTTCCAAATTTTTTGTACAGTGTTATTAGCCAATCACGGCAGAAATAATAATTTCAATACAAACTCACCACACTTAATGCATCTGAAGACACTAATAACGATAGTAAGGGTAAGAAAAGATGGTGCAGTCCAGATGTAATTTCCACCTTCCGAGTGTGTGCTGGATTGATTCACCTGTGTTATAATTTTCAATGGTGGACTTTGATTATGACCCGTTTCATTTGCGTATGCTCCAATCGAAACACTATACAGTTGATTTTGCAGTAGTTTTGTTATATTGATTGAGGTCACATTAGCATCTGCAAACAAAATAATTGTCGTCATGTTGTCATTAGAATTTTTTAACATTATAAAAATTTCAAGAACATTTTCAGTAAATACGGAAAAAAGTCATCTAGACTATTTCCGTTTCAGTGATTAACCAGATTAAACTTAACAATTGCAGACTAGAAGACAGACACTTACCCTTAATCAGCATTTGCAAATGATTTTTATATCCATCTGCTTTATTCTCCGTGTTGCAATTCACTTCATATCGGATTGATGGTCCGTTGATTTCCTCTGGTGGCAACCAACTCAGATTGATTTCGGTTGCGCTGAAAATTTCAACCGATACATATCTTGGTCGTGATGATTTGATGAATCATAAAGAGCTATAGGATTTTTTCGTTTGAAATTCTTGCGAAGCAATAAACAATGAACGAGTCGTTGTGTTTTGAAAGTTTGTCCATGGAATTCGGTACTAAATCAATGATTTCCAATTTGTAAATTCAGTCAAGCACCATATCCTTGAATATCCAATGTATGCGAAATTTGCCATAACACTTTTGCTCGATCGACACTCAACAGAGCCTGTACATTGTTTGGTGGATTTAACGGTTTGGGTGTTGGTTGGATTGACGGCAAATTCATACAAGCAAACATGAAATTATTCGCACTGGTAAAGTCACGATACCAATTGATGTTATAATATTCGGCCATTTCATGATATTCTTATATTAGATGTCCATCGTAACTAATCCAGTAAAACTGGCCATTGGCCTTTGATAATGAGTTGATTGAGGAAGAAGCGACAACAATCCGTTGTTTTATTTCAATTTTATTTTACTGTGTAGTTGCTGTGTAATCGTTTCAGGCGACACTGACTTGACATAAGTTGTATACTCATTGAAAACATAACCGCATATTGTTTAGTGTGTTTATTTCCATACAAATTGACATTTCATTTGTTATTGTAATATGAAAATTATAAATCTATTCGAAGTGAATTGATGAAGAGTTTATTTAATTTACTGAAGTCACACACAATAGTGAACAAAAATGTGAATTTTGATTTTCTGAATTGAAATACAATGATTGTACATTTCTTTTATATATTTTATTTTTGGAAGAAACAACAAATTGCGTTACTTGTCAATCGAATTCCATTGATTTGATCGAACATTTTGTTATTTGTTTGCATATTGTCCAAAACGGTAAACAACAATTGTAGTGACATTTTATTTGCTAAATTAAACCAATTATGCCGTAATTCAGATCGTGTTGCAAATTGATCCACACTAAGGTTATGTTTATAAAATGTAAACAATGCGTTTGACAGTTTTGACATAAGCTTTCCCATGTATTGTATTGTATACCCAGTACATGTATACAACAAACGCCAATCGAATAAACATGCGGAGACTTAATATAAATAGTTTGTTTTGCTTTAGTTGTATTTTTAATTTCTCAATGAAGTGTTTTTATTATTTTATTTCAAAAATATTTATATTTCGATAATTTAATAATGAAAAATATTTTATTGAACATAAATATTTAATTATTTTTACACATAATCAATTTTTATTCAGATTCAGTATCAAATGTTGGTGAATCTAATTTATGTTTGTTCATTTAGATGGCACTTAACCGGGAGACTCACATACAAATGTACAGGGCTATATAGACTGCTTACCAGGGTAGATTTGGTATTAATAATATTAACAAATATTCATTTTGCTTTAAATCCAAATAGTTAAAGTGAAATGTGTGAAGTTGTTTTATTCATTAACCCCTATCATTTCATATTGCCAAGGAATTTGGCCAGCTTCACTCATGAAGTAGTCCTTAATTTGTTCTCTTATATTTTTCGCTTCATTGGAACAATTTCTTTCTAAGTTTGGTATGTTTTGTCCAATATTTATGTTTCGATAATTTTCTTCTTGCCTATTGATCGATTGAGTGTATACAATTTGATCAGAACTTAACAAAAAGTTATGCAAGGCACAAATAGCTAAGATAGATCTTTTCACATTTTCTTCACTAAGTTCAATTGTGGATCGCAAAAGTCTGAACTTTGATGCCATCATCCCAAAAACACTTTCGACCATTCGTCGAGCGCGTGATAAACGCACTCCAAAAAATCTACTACTACATTTTAAACACATCTATGTTTTAATCAAATATTAAAACACTCGAGTGTTTTAATTTGATAATTTTTAAACACTCGTGTGTCTTAAATATTGAACAAAACATAGATGCGTTTAAAATGTAGTTGTCGATTTTTAGGAGTGCGGTAATTGAAAACTCGCTGGCCAATATCCTGGCCTCGAAAACTAAAAGATTTCATTAAATAATTTTTGAGTGCGAACGCGTCATCAGCAACAATAACATATGGTATTTTGATTTGGGTATTTGGAAGAAAGGTTGGTGGTGGTATATTAATAGAATTACGTTCAATGGCGTTGCAAAGAGTACTTCTGTTAAATACACCACCATCACTTATCCGCCCCTTGCATCCAACATCAATGTATAAAAGTTTATAGTTTGCGTCGACCAAAGCCATTAAAACAATACTGAAATTGTGCTTATAATTGAAATTCAATGAGTTTGTATTTCGTGGACAACGAATAGTCACATGCTTCCCATCTAGAGCACCCAAACAGTTTGGAAAATTCCATTTATTTTGAAAACCAGCAGCAATTTGCGTCCATTCATTCGCAGTGTTTGGCATCTTCATAAATTGTGAAAATTCAAAAATAATGGAAAATTCAACTTTTCGTATATAGATTATTTTAATTTGAATAAATTACTTTTAAAAACTCAGGGCTTAGTGTTGAATATATCGCTTCACATGTATTTGGTACAATCCCAGAAATTGTATTATGAGGTACTCTAAAAAAATGTGCTAAGGAACGATATGAATCAACGGGTGAGAGATATTTTAAGGTTATCATCAGCCGTGTCTCACTTGGAATTGATTTACGCATGTTGGTGTCTTTTTTTGCAATTATTGGTTGAATTTTTTCCAATATTGAATCAAATTGATATGCTGTCATTCTGAACATATTTTTGAATGAATGTGGATCTTCTGTACGTAGCTCTCTAATCAATTTTCGTGTGACATCCTCACTTTCACGACGAAGCACCCAATTCCGTACCCAAATTCTTTTCCTCATCCTGATTTCTCGTTTTCTCTTCAATAAAAACGAAATTATTATTGCAGCTGCTATTTTTCTCTTTGAAATTGACATTTTTGGAATGATTCGATCAATGTTGAGATATGACTCGCTTATGTTGAGATATACGTCAATTTTGCATTTAGATGAGGTAAAGGCCATACCACACCATTAAATTTAGATGAGGTAAAGACCATTCCTCACCTTTATATTTAGATGAGGTAAAGATCACACCTCACCCTTTTTCATTTGGATGATAAGAAGAACAAAATACATTACATCACACCATCACGCAAATAATTCGCATCTTAATAAATAAGTTTTGTTTTATTCATTTGGAAAATATTCATTAATTTTGTTGCATTAAATATGCAGGAGGGCCCGGAAAAAATTTCGGTTTTCAAACTAACTACAAGGATCACTGGATCGCTCGAAGCCCAGAATGGAGTTTTGGGAAAAAGGTTGATGAAACATGGCCATTTCTTCAAATTTGTTTCGTATTTATTGGATTACGAATTTTCAAAGTCAAGGCAATATGATTTACTCATAAAGAGTGGTGGTTCTACTGCTCCTCCAAAGAAGCGTGCATATCGAGTAATTTTTTTTTTTTATTTTGTCTTAAAACAAAAAATGTTATGACTTTCATTCTATTAAATGATTATATTCTTTTTTATAAAATGAAAATTCTCATTTCTAATGATTTTCAGGATCGTGTTGCAAAAATCCTTCAAGCCAGTGAAGAGCTTGAAAAAAACAAAATAACTGGGGCCATTTTCATAAATCGAATGGCGTTTCAAATTGACTCACGAGTGACTGACAATTTAGATAATTTCGACAGCGTGGACATTGCTAGGCCTGAAAATGATCATTCCGATATTGATGAGGACGATGAAGAATCATCATCACAAACTCAGCCATCTAACTCTGAAAATGTGTTGAGATTAATGCGGTGCTGTGTTTGTCTTGACAACATAAGCCAGGTGACCATTTTACCATGTGGTCATTTGAAAGTTTGTTCCAATTGCTGGGCAATCTTGGTCAATACCCACGATAAAAAATTGAGCAAATTTTTATAAAGAAATATGGAAGAAGAATACAGGCCAATATTAAAGTGTCCATTTTGCAACGGTCCCGTTCAAACTTATTTAAATAAAACATTATAGATACTCCATTCAGTGGGAACATTTGTTGCAATGTTTGGAATAAATGTATATAACATTTTTCACTTTTCCGCGACATTAGTACGTAAATGAATGGAATTGCCTTATGAAAATGAGAGAGAAAAAGAGAAAAATAAATGAAATGAAATGAGAGAGAGATAGTGAAAAAAAAATTACCTGATCACAAAACCCGATGTATATTATCAATAATTGATAGAATTGTCCCAAAGGACAAATTTTGAATGTTGCATCCATAAGATAGTAACGGTGATCCTCTGGAATATTGTTGCGAATATTTTCCATTATGTGATCAGAAGCAAAATAGGAATACGAAAAGTCTTCGCATTCATAAGACCCTTTGTAAAAGTACCATTTGGAATTTTCATGTCGTGTGCGACTGTAATGCTCTTGTACTGTGTCATTTTTATATGCCTCGATCACTTCATGAACATTGGTAGGTGGTTTGGGAATTTTGCTATTTCTGATGCGCAAAAAATTTCGACGATGTTTGTTAAAATCGAGCTCAGAAGATTGATCCCTTTAAATCAAAGAAACATGAAAAAATAAGATTGGAATTATATTTTTAAATTTCTTTTTTTTTTCTATACATACTTTTTTACTGCTTCGTCGAAAATTTCCCGAACTTCCGAAATTTGTGACGTTGTTTTTGATGATGTTGGTTGTGCATACTTCGCTTTTATTTCTGAGAGCAATTTTAATTCATAAATTTCCCGCTCCTTGTTGCGATGAGCATGTCCATAAAACGGATTTGAAAAAAAACATTCACCATTTTTTATGTAAAGTCGTGCTTTACAATTCCTATCGGTACAAGTATAAGCAACGCTTTTATCAACCAATTCTTTATTTCGAACATATAATTGATGTTCCGTTATTGAGTGCAAAATTAGTCTATCGCGACGTTTTCCTTGTATCATTTCGTATTCACATGGAGGACCGGTTTTTTTCTTCCGTGAATCATTGGAACTTGAATCACTTGCAGAAACAATTACATCTGCTTCGGAAACCGATTCACTTTCAACTGTTTCGGCTTCCGAAATCGATTGAGTATCACTTAGAGACATTGTATCTGCTTGAGAAATCAATTGTAATTAAGTTTCAATTGATGGAAAAATCGATTCATTTATTTGTGATCCACTTTCAATCGATTGCAATTCACTTTGAACTGATGGAAAAATCGATTCATTTGTTTGTGATCCACTTTCAATCGATTGCAATTCACTTTGAACTGATGCAAAAATCGATTCATTTGTTTGTGATCCATTTTCTTTCAATCCGATTGTAATTCACTTTCAATTGATTGAAAAATCATTTTATTTGTTTGTAATTCATTTTCACTTGTTTCCGTTTGTGACAATGTCGTTTGTTGGATTTCAGCCATTTTTATATATAAAAATTTTGTCACGCACACGATCCGAACAGCTCAAGGAATGAAAACTAAATGAATTCTATAACACTGACTTTCGTTTTGCATCACACAAAAACAATTTCTTTTATGATTCGATAAGATTGACTTTCATTTGTGTGTCAATACAACATCGATTTGCTTAGCATGTTCATGCATAAACCAATTCTCAGTAAACATAACCGTTAGAATAAACAATTCAACTCACACAATTTTGGCGCGAACCAATGGAAAATACCAAAACAAAATCAGTGTACAGTAAACACAAAGTACAACCAAATCATAGAATTTTTTGAAAACACAAACATCTCACAACAAACTACCATTACATAAATGCGTTCGACCAAATTGCCGTTAATCTCAATGTGTTTACATAAAATTCGTTTCTCGAGAAAGGTTGATATTCTCTCTCTTTGTGAGAGAATCATAAAGTGATTTTTTATGCTCTTTAGTGAGAAACCATTTTTATGCTTCACATTTGCGATACACGGCACTATAGCTTCTCGAACATTCTAAAGATAAGACAATGCAATACTACTACGCAAACTGCTAAATATTGTATATGTATGAGTCTTTTTCCTTGCATTTGACGGAGGTATTCAATCTTTGACTGAATTTCAATAAGTTTGATGAGTCATTATTAGTGATGATGTCATTAACCTCTAAAACATTTATAGAGAAAGACGCTTTGTGTTTTACTGAAGTCTGAAGGCGCTTTATAGACTGATTGAAGCAAATCATTTTTGAAACAGCCGAGAGAGTTTATTGGGAAATATTTTATCATGGTATGTTTTGAGATTTTTTTAATTATAAATTTTTTTTTTGTGTTATTGATTATTTATGAATATTGTTGGATTAATGGTGAAATTTTTTATTCAAAGTGATTGTACAAAATGTTGCCTGGTGGTTTTTTCGAAGAAGAATTGGCGCAGCAAATAGCGCATCAACATGGTGTACACATCGGAATTGTGCGCTTGGTTATGTATTTTGAACAATACATAGACGAACCGAATACCGAAGATTTAAGAACATCACGCATAATTTTGTTAAATCGTGTAGCTCAAATGGATATCGATGTACATTCACTCAATGCAGAGGAATTGTTGTTCATGGCAATGATTGCAAACTTAATCATTAATTTATTGAACTGGAAATTTAATTTTAATTTTTTTTACTTTTTTTACTTTTTTCTAATTACAAAATAAGATTTTTTTAATTATCATTTTAAATTTAACCTACCAATGTAAGAAAAATAGGTTAAAATAAATTCACTCAAATCAAAATACAGTAGATTCTCACAATTCTAAAGTAGTTTGTATTTTGGATACTTTAGAATTGTGAATTCTTTAGATTTCTGGATAATTTTGAAAAACCGCCAAAATTCAATGGAATGATCAATACATTGATGTTTTCTTTAATATGTTAGTTTTTTTTTTTCATTTAAATTTGTAAACAAAATTGTATCATGTGATAAATAACATTTCATTATGAGTTGTTTGACTTAGAAAAATAATTTGTAAGTAATGATTGTTTTGGTTTGCGAAATTGCTCCTTCAGTAACACCAAATTCGATTGCAACTCGATTTGCACGAACACCATTTTCTAGTTTTTTTTAAAATTTGCACTTTTCCTTGAATACTTAATCTTTTGTGTTTGATGGATTTTGACATTTTAAATAGAAAAATAATTTTAAAGAATCAACGAAAATTGATCTATTCAAATGAAGATCACAGTGGTTCAGTGTATAACGCACAATAGAATGATGCAACAACATCGAACATTCACTTGTTCGTCGTGCGTACATTTCCACTGCACACAAAAAACGTTTGGGGTATGTTCATGATATTCATTGGTGACAATACATGTTTACCACAGTTGTATTTGACTCTACCACATGTAACGTAATAAATGTGACATAGTATTAGTTTGACAGCAAAACTTTTTCACAATGAGTCTGTTCGACATGCGCACATATTTATAAAAACTTGCATGTGGTAGAATCAGATACAACTGTGGTAAACATATATTGTCACCAATGAATATCATGAACATACCCCAAATGTTTTTTGTGTGTGGTAACTATGATGATTTGAAAATCATTTACAAATTTACAAATAATATTGAAAAAACATAAACATTGGATTTGGATTGTATATACAATGTTTAACAAAACAAAATACATATAGAGATTGTTTGAATGAAAGAAATATCCAGTGAATTTATGAATGCAATTTACGGTTTAAAAGAGTCATAACGAGTGTAAATATTGTGTTTATTCAGAAATCTAAAGTAAATCTTTAGATTTCAGGAAAATCAATGTGAACAAAAATCGTCTTTAGTTTTCTGGATAATTTAGAATTGTGAGTCTTTAGAATTGTGAGAATCTACTGTAATAGATTTAACAAGAAGATTTTTTGGTTTTTCGCGACATTAGTACGCAAATGAATGGAAATGCTTAAATGAGAGAAAGAGAGAGGGAAAGTTTGTGTATGCCATACACTGTATGCGTCATAATAAAAAAAAAAAAGAAAATACATAAACAATATGATAAGATTAACTTTGTACAGTCATACAGTGAGTGAATTCGTGGATAAGAAATAGAGTATATATCGTGCATTGTATTAGTGAATACAGTATATTTGATTGTAAACGTTCATGTGGTCGACATATCAGCTGACTCATGATAACCAATGAGCGTCGACCTATTGAACGTACTTCAGTATTAGTAAGCATCTATAGTGTATTTCAGTGAATTAAATGAGTATTGGTGTATATATTTCAATATCATTGTCAGCTGTATCGGCTAACTTCATGTGATATAAGTAGTATAGTTGTGTACATTTCGCGGAAACCGGTTTTGCAATCAGTCAACTGTGACAAATCACGCCCACGAAAAACCAGTTACTCGCGAAATGTACACAACTATATTTATTTTTTGCTCCACCTACTTCTCATTCTCATTCATTCTCTTTCGTTCGTCCACTCTGAAAAGAGTGGAACCTTGAAGCAGCAGCGATCGTTTACCTCAGAGTGCTATATGTAAAATGTAAAATGATCGCAGACCAGCAGCGATCGTTTACCGTCGAGTGCTGTCTGCACACTGATCGCAAACTTTTTCGTTTCTTGCATATATCTGAGATTTACCTTGTTATTCCAATGGCATAAACCTGTTTTTTGCATGATCTTTGCATGAATGAACTCATTTGTTTTTTATTCAAGATGCATAGCTAAGTCAACATCAAGTCATTTCAGTGAGTAAACTTGATTCAAACAGAAAAATGATTTGTCAATTACAAAATTTGGATAAATATCAACTGTGAACGTAATTTTTGGTAGAAAGATTGAATGTTTGTTGTTTATTTGGCATTTGAATTTGAAATGTTTCTTTTATTTTTTGTATACTTCGTTTTCTGAATCGTTCGACACGCAATAGTTAATCGAATACGTATTAATTTACATATTCCACTTTTTAAATTACTTAAATAGAATGATCGATCTGAATAATCAATCAGCCAATTCAACTGGTTCAATAGAACCAATAGATCGAAATGGAAATAAAGAAAACGAAATTAGCAACATCGATTCGAAACTCAGGCAAAAGAGAAAATCAAAGCCATTCTTGAAAAAGAAAATAGCCTCAAAAAATATCGGAGTATTCAATCAGTTTGACAATTTTGGCGTAGTCAAACTATTATTTTTCAAGTTCAATACACCGATGCCATCATCTGCTCCAAGTGAGCGAGGCTTTTTACATGCAAGTGTGTTTTGATATCCACTGATTCATTCTTTTTCGAAAACTCCATAAATATTATGTATTCCTAATATACTTTCTTACAAATTCCAGAATATACTTTGCGACCACAGCGTCAAAGACTTGCGGATGACTTTTTCGAAAAACTCTTATTCCTAAAACTAAATTTTTGAGAGAGAAATAACGCAAAGGACGTTCCTTTCATTACATCACACTAGATTTGTAACATAAGACAGCGGTGGTTGTTTTAAAAATTGCGATACACCTGAGAATCGACTTTTTTAATGCTTTTTTTCAGAAATCAATAAAAAGAAGTCAACTGAACCTCTCTGCCACGTGTGTCTGATCAGTTATTTCTAGAAGTTCAGTTGACTTCTGAATAATCATAGGAAACATTGTAACTTAAAATAATTATTGACTGTCATTTAAAATAAATTGTTTCAGTACATTTTTTCAACCTATTCAACTTCTTTTTATTGATTTTTCTATATAACATTTTAAACAAGGATTACTTTTAATATTAATATTCGTGTTCGAGTTGAATATTTTCGAAATTCTTTGTTCAAATAAATAAATATCGATAAATTTATTTATCGAAATGAGACTTTTTTACCATATCATCACTTGGCGCTTATCGAAAAACTGAAGTTTTTTTTCTAAAACAAATTGCACCCAGTGTGTGAACAATGACGAAACACGTGCGAAGGATTTGTCAGTGGAACACCACAAATCAACGTAAATACAATGGACAAAAGCTCATTATATACACAAATCAATAAGAATTAGGAGGAAAAAACTGAAAAAAAGAGCTTTTTATAATGAATTATAATGAATTAAAATGAACAACATAGTTGAATTTCGTCATTCATTCAAATGTATTTTTATTGCTGTAAGTTCATGAAATACTTATAATAAAAAAGAATGAAACGATGAAAAAAGTAAAGACTTAAAAATGCAAACAACTGTTTTTAATGGAGACTACACACTGGCAGCGTGTGTATATATATTCCGCTTTTGTTTAGTCTTTTGGTCGTCCAAAACATGAAATTCTTGACGTTTAATTTAATTTTTTAATTGCCTTTATTTTTTGGAAAACTGGTTTTGAAATGTTCAGAAGAATCTGTGAAATATCCCTATAAAAATGTATGAATTATTGCTTTGTATTGCTACATTGTTTCTAAATGAATTAAATAACAATCGTTTTTTTACAATAATTTACAAACGAAAAAAGAAAAGTAAATAAAATAAGATTGGAAAAAAGCGCTTGATTATCACACAAAGAAATATTAATCAAAAAACTATTTTACAAAAACCATCCATACATTCAATAAAAGCATATAAATACCGATAAAAGCGTGTTCTAATTGTTTGTGCATCGACAGTTGTAATGTTTACACCATAGCGATTATGAACCTCTTTCAAGACAGCATCATCCCTAATAAGCAAAATGAATCATCCCTAATAAGCAAAAGGTGTGTAATTGTGAAACGAAATATGTATCACTGTGGCTACTTACTGTTGTGAAACAAATGTTACGATTTTCGCACCACGTTCAATTCCATCACAATACAATCGATCAACATAATTATCACAATGTCTGAGCCGACCGAAATTGAATATCGTTTTAAAACCATGCATATTCTTCAGCTTACTGCCAGTCGATTCAGTAATTATTAGAATACACTGCATAGAAAATCAAAAGAATACATTTTTGAAAATTTGCAATCGATTTATCAATACCTTTTCATTACTAAATTGTGTTACATCATCTGAAACACCATTAACGCCCATATCGGATAAAAGGTATTTCAATGCTCTACGTTCTGCTTCTGAATTAACGAAAACTAATGATTTAGTGGGATGAAGCATATTTAAAAATTCACTTAAATTATCGATCTCATCATTTTCTTTCACAACGAAATAGTAATGGTGAAACTCGTTCAACTTTAGTTTCGTTGTGTCATTGTTGAATATTTCGACTGGCTATTTAAACGAAAAAAAAGAAAAGATTATTTCAACTTCGAAATCTCTGTGCGCTTGTGAATACGTTAATTACATTTTTTGCCACATTCTTAAAGAGTCGGCTAACTGTTCCGCAGGATTGTTTAGAAAACATCATTATTTGTTTTTCGTTTCCAATTCTCAATATTTCCATTATTGGTGTAAAGTGTTCTATTTTGAAAAATCGTTAATGGTTTATTGAAATATGGTATTGTTCATAGTTAAAATGTTCAACAATTAAAGCATCTTACCCAGTTTTTTAAAAGTAACATCACATCCGCATAAAATTATGTACAATTTGTCATTTAGATTTACTTTTTTGTTTTCAATGACTGCGTGAATGGGAGCAGCAGTTCCAACAACAATATGAGGCGAAGCTGTTTGACTCATTCGTCCATCACTATTGGTTGACAAGAACATTTCAACTCTGACATTTTTCCACGATTCATTATTTTGCTTCAAATTTTCCAATTCTTGAAACATTTGCTTAGCCCATTCAATTCCAGGACAAATTACCAAAATATTTGTTCGATTTCTCAAGGAATCAAATTCTTGAATGCTCGCAATAAAAACTATTTGAGGTATACACAACTCTGTGGATAAAATAACATTAATTTCAATGATAATAAAAACAGTTTAGGCTAGACGTTCACCTGTTTCCATTTGATATAAAACATCTTTCCCTTCCAAAATTTGACGAATGCATTTGTTATCAGCTGATGCTGGGTTTAATTTACTCATAGCATCACGAACCATTTGATTTAATTCAATTCCATCAAATGTGGCCATTTTTATTGTTATGTTTTCTTGTAATGTTCACTTTTCTATAAAAAGACAAGAAAACAAAGAAAATTAGCGACTAAAAAGGACACCATTCACGTTATTAGGAAAATATACCAATATATCACTTGTTTTCACAATTGAAAAGCAATTTTTTGGTGCAAAATGAGTAAATTCTTTGAAATCCAAAGAGCGATGTATTGAATTTTTTTTTTTGTATGAAATGTCAAAACAAACCAAGCTCGTATGTCAGTTCAGTATATGAACGAACCCATTATTTTATGCAGGTGTAGAGTGGTAGAGTCTACAGTGTAGACCTTCATTTATTTGTCAATTCAAATTGAAATTTGAATTTGTATTTGGACTATAAAGTGAAAAAGATTAATTTCTTTTTTACAATCACACAAAATGGGGAAAAAAAAAATATAAAAAAAAAAAAATTCAAATATTCAGAGAAACTTTTTCTTTATTTTCACAGAAACTGTTTCTCTGTCTATTTTGTGTTGCATTGAATTTAAATTTTGATGCAAATTGCCGGTTATCTATCAACACAAACAATTACAATGAGCAACGTTGACCAAAAAAAAGAGCATGTTTTCCACAGAACCAAGATAATTGAAGAATTCGTGTTATGAACAACTATTTTGCCGAAATCAACAATTTTCTCCATTTTCAATCAAGTTTAATCAAGCAAAAAGCAAACAAATAAAGTTTTGAGTATGAGAGAAAGAAAAAAAAAGAATAGTTTTGAGAAAAGAGAAAAAGAAAATGGTTTTGAGGAAAAAGGAAAAAAACGGATTTGAAGAGGAAGAGAAAAAAAACATTTTGATAAAGAATTATGAATATGCGTTCTGAATTTTGTTTTTTGTTTCTTTTTCTCTTTTCTCAAAAATTTGGAAATTTCCTCTTATTCGCTGAACAATAATTTTTAATTGAAATAAATTGACAGTGGAAAATATTTTGTTTGCTCATTAAAATTGAAAATTGTCTCTCATCCCGTATAGTACGTTGGTGGAGTAGTGTGGAAATGGTGGAGAAACGGTGGAGTTACGTTGGAGATAGTATTGAAACAACATGTTTTCAGAGCATGGAAGATGCACGGCCACTATGATATTGCTGTTGCGTTCACACCCACAGTAAACAAATGCTATCTCTGCCGTTATCCCATCGTTTCTCCACGCAAATCCACAAATGAATTATATGGGATTGATTCATTTATACACAAATTGTATTGTACTTACTTTCATCAAATTAAATTGTATTGAAATTGAAACCGATCTTTTATTTAACAAAAAAAATTTTTTTTTTATATTTTTTTTCCCCCATTTTGTGTGATTGTAAAAAAGAAATTAATCTTTTTCACTTTATAGTCCAAATACAAATTCAAATTTCAATTTGAATTGACAAATAAATGAAGGTTTACACTGTAGACTCTACCACTCTACACCTGCATAAAATAATGGGTTCGTTCATATACTGAACTGACATACGAGCTTGGTTTGTTTTGACATTTCATACAAAAAAAAATTCAATACATCGCTCTTTGGATTTCAAAGAATTTACTCATTTTGCACCAAAAAATTGCTTTTCAATTGTGAAAACAAGTGATATATTGGTATATTTTCCTAATAACGTGAATGGTGTCCTTTTTAGTCACTAATTTTCTTTGTTTTCTTGTCTTTTTATAGAAAAGTGAACATTACAAGAAAACATAACAATAAAAATGGCCACATTTGATGGAATTGAATTAAATCAAATGGTTCGTGATGCTATGAGTAAATTAAACCCAGCATCAGCTGATAACAAATGCATTCGTCAAATTTTGGAAGGGAAAGATGTTTTATATCAAATGGAAACAGGTGAACGTCTAGCCTAAACTGTTTTTATTATCATTGAAATTAATGTTATTTTATCCACAGAGTTGTGTATACCTCAAATAGTTTTTATTGCGAGCATTCAAGAATTTGATTCCTTGAGAAATCGAACAAATATTTTGGTAATTTGTCCTGGAATTGAATGGGCTAAGCAAATGTTTCAAGAATTGGAAAATTTGAAGCAAAATAATGAATCGTGGAAAAATGTCAGAGTTGAAATGTTCTTGTCAACCAATAGTGATGGACGAATGAGTCAAACAGCTTCGCCTCATATTGTTGTTGGAACTGCTGCTCCCATTCACGCAGTCATTGAAAACAAAAAAGTAAATCTAAATGACAAATTGTACATAATTTTATGCGGATGTGATGTTACTTTTAAAAAACTGGGTAAGATGCTTTAATTGTTGAACATTTTAACTATGAACAATACCATATTTCAATAAACCATTAACGATTTTTCAAAATAGAACACTTTACACCAATAATGGAAATATTGAGAATTGGAAACGAAAAACAAATAATGATGTTTTCTAAACAATCCTGCGGAACAGTTAGCCGACTCTTTAAGAATGTGGCAAAAAATGTAATTAACGTATTCACAAGCGCACAGAGATTTCGAAGTTGAAATAATCTTTTCTTTTTTTTCGTTTAAATAGCCAGTCGAAATATTCAACAATGACACAACGAAACTAAAGTTGAACGAGTTTCACCATTACTATTTCGTTGTGAAAGAAAATGATGAGATCGATAATTTAAGTGAATTTTTAAATATGCTTCATCCCACTAAATCATTAGTTTTCGTTAATTCAGAAGCAGAACGTAGAGCATTGAAATACCTTTTATCCGATATGGGCGTTAATGGTGTTTCAGATGATGTAACACAATTTAGTAATGAAAAGGTATTGATAAATCGATTGCAAATTTTCAAAAATGTATTCTTTTGATTTTCTATGCAGTGTATTCTAATAATTACTGAATCGACTGGCAGTAAGCTGAAGAATATGCATGGTTTTAAAACGATATTCAATTTCGGTCGGCTCAGACATTGTGATAATTATGTTGATCGATTGTATTGTGATGGAATTGAACGTGGTGCGAAAATCGTAACATTTGTTTCACAACAGTAAGTAGCCACAGTGATACATATTTCGTTTCACAATTACACACCTTTTGCTTATTAGGGATGATTCATTTTGCTTATTAGGGATGATGCTGTCTTGAAAGAGGTTCATAATCGCTATGGTGTAAACATTACAACTGTCGATGCACAAACAATTAGAACACGCTTTTATCGGTATTTATATGCTTTTATTGAATGTATGGATGGTTTTTGTAAAATAGTTTTTTGATTAATATTTCTTTGTGTGATAATCAAGCGCTTTTTTCCAATCTTATTTTATTTACTTTTCTTTTTTCGTTTGTAAATTATTGTAAAAAAACGATTGTTATTTAATTCATTTAGAAACAATGTAGCAATACAAAGCAATAATTCATACATTTTTATAGGGATATTTCACAGATTCTTCTGAACATTTCAAAACCAGTTTTCCAAAAAATAAAGGCAATTAAAAAATTAAATTAAACGTCAAGAATTTCATGTTTTGGACGACCAAAAGACTAAACAAAAGCGGAATATATATACACACGCTGCCAGTGTGTAGTCTCCATTAAAAACAGTTGTTTGCATTTTTAAGTCTTTACTTTTTTCATCGTTTCATTCTTTTTTATTATAAGTATTTCATGAACTTACAGCAATAAAAATACATTTGAATGAATGACGAAATTCAACTATGTTGTTCATTTTAATTCATTATAATTCATTATAAAAAGCTCTTTTTTTCAGTTTTTTCCTCCTAATTCTTATTGATTTGTGTATATAATGAGCTTTTGTCCATTGTATTTACGTTGATTTGTGGTGTTCCACTGACAAATCCTTCGCACGTGTTTCGTCATTGTTCACACACTGGGTGCAATTTGTTTTAGAAAAAAAACTTCAGTTTTTCGATAAGCGCCAAGTGATGATATGGTAAAAAAGTCTCATTTCGATAAATAAATTTATCGATATTTATTTATTTGAACAAAGAATTTCGAAAATATTCAACTCGAACACGAATATTAATATTAAAAGTAATCCTTGTTTAAAATGTTATATAGAAAAATCAATAAAAAGAAGTTGAATAGGTTGAAAAAATGTACTGAAACAATTTATTTTAAATGACAGTCAATAATTATTTTAAGTTACAATGTTTCCTATGATTATTCAGAAGTCAACTGAACTTCTAGAAATAACTGATCAGACACACGTGGCAGAGAGGTTCAGTTGACTTCTTTTTATTGATTTCTGAAAAAAGCATTAAAAAAGTCGATTCTCAGGTGTATCGCAATTTTTAAAACAACCACCGCTGTCTTATGTTACAAATCTAGTGTGATGTAATGAAAGGAACGTCCTTTGCGTTATTTCTCTCTCAAAAATTTAGTTTTAGGAATAAGAGTTTTTCGAAAAAGTCATCCGCAAGTCTTTGACGCTGTGGTCGCAAAGTATATTCTGGAATTTGTAAGAAAGTATATTAGGAATACATAATATTTATGGAGTTTTCGAAAAAGAATGAATCAGTGGATATCAAAACACACTTGCATGTAAAAAGCCTCGCTCACTTGGAGCAGATGATGGCATCGGTGTATTGAACTTGAAAAATAATAGTTTGACTACGCCAAAATTGTCAAACTGATTGAATACTCCGATATTTTTTGAGGCTATTTTCTTTTTCAAGAATGGCTTTGATTTTCTCTTTTGCCTGAGTTTCGAATCGATGTTGCTAATTTCGTTTTCTTTATTTCCATTTCGATCTATTGGTTCTATTGAACCAGTTGAATTGGCTGATTGATTATTCAGATCGATCATTCTATTTAAGTAATTTAAAAAGTGGAATATGTAAATTAATACGTATTCGATTAACTATTGCGTGTCGAACGATTCAGAAAACGAAGTATACAAAAAATAAAAGAAACATTTCAAATTCAAATGCCAAATAAACAACAAACATTCAATCTTTCTACCAAAAATTACGTTCACAGTTGATATTTATCCAAATTTTGTAATTGACAAATCATTTTTCTGTTTGAATCAAGTTTACTCACTGAAATGACTTGATGTTGACTTAGCTATGCATCTTGAATAAAAAACAAATGAGTTCATTCATGCAAAGATCATGCAAAAAACAGGTTTATGCCATTGGAATAACAAGGTAAATCTCAGATATATGCAAGAAACGAAAAAGTTTGCGATCAGTGTGCAGACAGCACTCGACGGTAAACGATCGCTGCTGGTCTGCGATCATTTTACATTTTACATATAGCACTCTGAGGTAAACGATCGCTGCTGCTTCAAGGTTCCACTCTTTTCAGAGTGGACGAACGAAAGAGAATGAATGAGAATGAGAAGTAGGTGGAGCAAAAAATAAATATAGTTGTGTACATTTCGCGAGTAACTGGTTTTTCGTGGGCGTGATTTGTCACAGTTGACTGATTGCAAAACCGGTTTCCGCGAAATGTACACAACTATACTA
>JAQOWM010000935.1:0-30496 GCA_029041755.1 Resseliella maxima | reverse complement strand
TTGTAAAATCCGACTCGTTTTACAAATTTGTTGACATCTTTCGTTTTATGACATCTTCAATTTCTGCAAAAATCGGGATATAAGAAATTTAAAAATATGCAAATAAATGTGAACTATTTTTAAATAAAAGTACCTTCATATTCTGGTTCGCTAACCGCTTTGTTATCATTATCTAAGCTTCTACGTTTTAGGCCTGGATCAAATTGGCATGTGTATTAAAATTCAGAATGCCATCATTTTAAAAATTTTCCAAATTTTTTGTACAGTGTTATTAGCCAATCACGGCAGAAATAATAATTTCAATACAAACTCACCACACTTAATGCATCTGAAGACACTAATAACGATAGTAAGGGTAAGAAAAGATGGTGCAGTCCAGATGTAATTTCCACCTTCCGAGTGTGTGCTGGATTGATTCACCTGTGTTATAATTTTCAATGGTGGACTTTGATTATGACCCGTTTCATTTGCGTATGCTCCAATCGAAACACTATACAGTTGATTTTGCAGTAGTTTTGTTATATTGATTGAGGTCACATTAGCATCTGCAAACAAAATAATTGTCGTCATGTTGTCATTAGAATTTTTTAACATTATAAAAATTTCAAGAACATTTTCAGTAAATACGGAAAAAAGTCATCTAGACTATTTCCGTTTCAGTGATTAACCAGATTAAACTTAACAATTGCAGACTAGAAGACAGACACTTACCCTTAATCAGCATTTGCAAATGATTTTTATATCCATCTGCTTTATTCTCCGTGTTGCAATTCACTTCATATCGGATTGATGGTCCGTTGATTTCCTCTGGTGGCAACCAACTCAGATTGATTTCGGTTGCGCTGAAAATTTCAACCGATACATATCTTGGTCGTGATGATTTGATGAATCATAAAGAGCTATAGGATTTTTTCGTTTGAAATTCTTGCGAAGCAATAAACAATGAACGAGTCGTTGTGTTTTGAAAGTTTGTCCATGGAATTCGGTACTAAATCAATGATTTCCAATTTGTAAATTCAGTCAAGCACCATATCCTTGAATATCCAATGTATGCGAAATTTGCCATAACACTTTTGCTCGATCGACACTCAACAGAGCCTGTACATTGTTTGGTGGATTTAACGGTTTGGGTGTTGGTTGGATTGACGGCAAATTCATACAAGCAAACATGAAATTATTCACACTGGTAAAGTCACGATACCAATTGATGTTATAATATTCGGCCATTTCATGATATTCTTATATTAGATGTCCATCGTAACTAATCCAGTAAAACTGGCCATTGGCCTTTGATAATGAGTTGATTGAGGAAGAAAGAGATGCTTGTGTGTTATTTCTAATGACTTTACTGTTGTTTCCATTCAAGTCAGTTGACATCACGGTGTTGAGGCTGTCGATCGGCACTAAAATGTTGTGGTAAGCGTAATCGGTTACAAATACTTCAACTTTATCGTGTTTGAAAATGAGCGTTGGAATTTTATGCTTAACACCATTCAACACATTAATCAAATCAAGCCGAAATAGTCCACCGTCATTTTTACTCTTTCCATTCATAGATATCTGAAATGGGTGTATACAAATATATTGAATTAAATTTAATTGAATGTTTTTTTGTCAAAATCGGAATCAAAAATTGGATTCATTCAATTATTAAATTCATAATGCATTGCATACCCATTGAATGAATCCACTTGAAACTGAATTAGCTTCGATTGTAGACAATTTTCAACACTTAAACAATTTTCAAGACTGCCATCAAAATTACAGCAGGATATTTGCTGATTTAAATTAAATATATTTAAAAAAAAAAATAATAATATGCCACAAAAACAACACAGAAAAACTTTGTTTTTTTTTAATTTATCATATTTATCGTTATCCATTTTTCAAATATGTAAACAATATGATACAGCCACAGTCTAGCTGTCATGCATTTCATTGTATTTGTATGTTTCATAATTTGTATGCATAGTGTTGTTTCAAAAGCAACAGGTGGCGCTATTGTTATGGAGAGTGAAATAAAGCTTTGTACTAAACCGATGATAAAAACGCGAGTGATTGGCTTGTGCTTGTCGCGATTTCAACATTGCGAATTCGTCACGTGGTATACCATTGGCTCTTACCCATATAAATCGATGTTTTACACGGCCAGCGGCATAAAGCCATAGTCGTGCCTCTTGTTGATAGGTCACAGGAACTGGTGCGAGAGTGTATGTCCACGACACATCTTGAAGTTTCATTATTTTCCACGATCTTTCGAATTTGTCATAGATGTGTCGAACAACAGAACCATTCCAATTGTAATCTTAGAAAAATTATTTATAGTTAGATTTTTTGAATTGTACCGATTGTACGGATTGTACTACAAAAAAATGCAGTTTTTACGGTTTTTATTTATTAACTTATTTTATAGTGAAAAAATATCAAAAATTTTCCTTACCAAATAGATTGTTATAATCATCTTGTAAAAGACCTGTTTGTATGTCAATCAAACCCCCAACAACCTATATTATAAATATGTTTAAAATTATTTCGATTAATTCACTTTTTTTTTTGTGAATGTAGCAATAGTTAATGAACGACGAGTGCGTTATGCATCTACGGAATTTTTAAGTTTTGAATATGAATGACAATTGATTAAATTTGAATGTATTAAATTATTACAATAATATTTTGTTGTAGAATTGAATTTGTGAAAAAGAAGGTTTCGTTGACCATGAAAGGAATGGGGAAGGGGTGAGATACAAAGTGTTTTAAATGTATTTTTAAAGTGTTCTTTCTAATACTTTGTATCTCATTCATGTCCATTTTCCCCGTTTCTTCTTTGAGTGAAGGAAAAAATGCATGATTGGTTATAAATTTCTGGATTTACATATTTTTTAAATGGAGCAAAAATGAAGGTAATTGAATATGATTATTTTGTTGTAGTTCATTCCATTTTTTTTTTATTTGCTGATTAGAAATATATATTGGATTCCAAATGGGAAATAATTCTATTCGCATTTTAGATTGTCTTCGGGATAAGTATTTTGCCAAGATTAATTATATTTCATTCTATTTTCGTTCGCATCGGTATATTCGACCGGTTTAAAATATTATCATTTCAAATGATTATTAAATTTCAAAGTTTTTCATAAATTGTTGTTTCATTTCATTTCGTTTCGTTTCTTTAATATTCTTCTATTCATTTTTACCGGTTTAAAATATATTTTAGAGTTTTTATTGGGATAATTCTCTGCAATTAATTGATAAATTTCAAAATTTTCATAGATTGTCATTTCATTTCTATATTAATTAGCTAATTGTGATGTTTAAACTTAAAATCGGTTGCCATTTGAAACGAATTCAAACATCATATGTTTTAGTTATTATCCAAAGATCAATTATCAGTTGAGATGGATACACTTTCTACCAATTTTTCTAGATATTTTCTTCCGAGACGTTTCTTTTATGTTATTAATTCTTATTTTATTTCCCATTTATTTAGAATTCCCATTTAGTCAGCTAGGAAATGTATTTTATTCATATGATTTATGTTACTGAATTGTTATTAAGCAATTATTAAAGAAAAAATGCTCTATTGTTAAGTTTTCTAAAAAATTTATGTTTGTGATTTAATCGTTGATGAAACCTTTTTTCCAATATTTGGTTTCATTAAAATAATTTGTGTCATTCAAATTTTGATTGTTATTCTTACTATAATCGCTGAGTGGTGATGGAAATGAAACTGATCTTTGTATATTTTTGTTCTTTTTTCTGCGACATTTTGATTCGCTGTGTTTCCATTTTCCACAAAATGTGCAAAATAATTCTTTACGAGGAGTTTTATTGGGAGTATTCGAATAATACCTCATCAATTTGTATTTTATTTAATTCCAAGTTGGTTTTCGTATTTTGATTAGGAAATTATTGGGTTTTTCTCCCATGTTTAGTATTATTTGTTCCACAAATAGATTTTCTTCAGCTAATACAGCTTCTGATACAAATGTTATAAATGATATCTGCTATTGATACGAATTCGTTAAAATTTTCATTTGATTCTCCAATGAAATAAGGTATTTCTTTTAATAGAATTTCAAAAAACTTTCTGCGTTCGAGATATTCGTTGAAATTATTGTTATTTTTTGAATTAAATTTCTCATTAATTTGGCTTTTTTTTAGAATTTTATTATTTTCTGAATCATTAAAATTGTGTACGTCTGTATTTTTTCGAGATGTATTGGGGGTGTAATTATTTCTTTCATGATTTTCAGTATATGCTTATTTGTCATAATTATCATTATTTTGAAAGGATATTGCTTTAATTAATTCAAAAATATCATCTCTATCATAAAAATGATCGTATTTCAACATTTTTATAGAATTATTGCGATAATATGCTTTGAAAATATTCAAAATTTTACTCACTTTTTTAAATGAAAGTCCCCTATAAAGGTGGTATTTATTATTATTCTTCTTTTTTGTTCAATTTCCGATGAATAGATTTTCGATTAGAAAATCTATTTAAATCTTTTATTTAATGATGTCAGAATTTTGTAATGTTAAAATGTGATAAAAGGTGAATATTCTTCCCGATTATTTTCATAATGTAAGTATTTGGTGCCAAAGATAAAAAAATGTTGCTCCTGATGTCAATTTATGATCTAGCTATGTGAGCTTGAGGATACCAGAGTAATTGATTTTATCTTTTTACGATATATTGTTTTCACAGTGTCATGGTCTAAATATTGGTGTCGTAAAGCATTGATATTTTTCATGATGTCAAATCTGGATGATTCCAGGGGTTTTCTATTGTTTTTGACGGTTCCAATGTTTACCAATGTTAATTTTTTGACTATGTCAATGTTTGACCGTAATTTGACTATGTCAATATTCAACGATGCCCTTAGTTTGTCTTCTTGTCAATGTTTGTTTTTTTTGACAACATTTTCAACGATGCCAGGCTTTTTTATATTGTGTTTTATGGTGCCAACCAATTTTTATTGGGTTTGTCAATGTCAATGTTTGGACGATGCCAGGCTCTCTATATCGTTTTTGACGATGCCAATGTTTGGACGATGCAAGGCGTTTTGTATCGTTTTTGACGATGCCAATGGCTTGTATTGTCAATGGCTTACGATGCTAATTGCTTACGATGCCAACTGCATACGATGCCAATTGCTTACGATGCCAACTGCATACGATGCCAATTGCTTACGATGCCAATTGCTTACGATGCCAATTGCTTACGATGCCAACTGCTTACGATGCCAATTGCTTACGATGCCAAGTTCTTAGTTCGCAGCGCCAATTGTATATGATTTCGCCTGCTCAATCCCAAATCAGGCAGAAATCACATACTTTGTGAAAATCAAGGAAATAATAAAACAGAAGTGTTTATTTTAAATATGAATTTATTTTATTTTATTCAATATTTATTTACAACTTATTCACTGTACTTATTATTTCACTTTATGATTATCACTTTATGGAAGTCCTGATGGAACTGACTCGATCCACTTAGATTCGGCTGTCCTTATATATGATTCTAAGCAAGCTTCATTGAGTTGCCGGCAGATGTAAGGACAGTCGAATTGGAGTGGGGATAATCTTAACTAGTCTATGTATCTTAATGAACTAAAGTACTTTCGAGTTGAGTGAATTAATTAATGAAATAAATTATTAATTTAATATTTTATTATTTTATATTAATTTATCAATTAATTATAATAATTTGTAATTGAATAAAATTTAAATAATATTTATCTGATTCATTCATTAAATGTGTGACGGTGATCGCATATGCATCGTTATTTAATAACTCATATATGAATTATAATTTGGATGTTATTCAATGATGCATAGCTGAGCCGGCTACAAGAAGTTACGGCTTGTCCATAAAAAAACATTTTTTTTCCAATTATTTAATTGTTTCAATGATTGTTTCTTTTAAAATGCTCATAATATAAATAAAATTTATATTATTTATTTGAATTTAGAATAAAATTTAAAAAAAACAAAGTCTAACACGTTGTTCTTTGCATATTTCTAAAGATTAACTTTCAGATGATACACATACGAACTATTTCACCATCATGGTCTAACACAGTCTAAAACGATGTCCTTAGCATTCTACGAATGATTACCTTTCAAATGAACTTTTTCGATTGTTTTACCACTTCACCATCATGCACAGTAAACAATGTGTTACTATTGACAATTAGGTTTTGTTCAATACCGCTAATTTAGACCCAAAGTACTAAAAAAAGTACTGAAATTCTATTTCATTTTTAAATATAAATAATATAATTTTTATCAATTTAACACTACCTTTTCTACTTTTCTTTAAATATTCTTTTCCTACGAATAGAGTCAAACGAAAGAATATATCGATGCTGATACAGTCTTCAACAAATTTAAATTGAGAAGAACATATTTGTCATACACACGCTTGTTACGAACATAAAATTTGGCAAATGTGTGTTAGTGCTACTGCCAAATAGTTCTAATGAATGCGTTCAAAGCACTCAATCAAAAACTTCTATAAACTGAAAATAACTATTTACGAATGAACTGATAGCATTTATATTATGTATTTTTTTCAATGCGAGATTATTTAGAATTTATTCATTGCAATAATTTATTTAGGAATTATTTCGAATTAATACGAAACAATTCATTGCAATAATTTATTCAGAAATTATTTCGAATTAATACGAAACAATTTATGGAAATAATTTATTTAGAAATTGTTTCAGGTTAATTCGAAATAATTTATTCGTTCATACAAATTTGAAATAAATAAATTATTTCCGAATAATTTATTTCATGGAGCCGATTTCCTTTCAAATGACACCCATATCGACTGTTTTACCACTTCACCATCATGGTCTAACACGGTTTAATATGATGGTTTTTGCATTTTACTGATGATTTCCTTTCAAATGACACCCATATCGACTGTTTTACCACTTCACCATCATGGTCTAATATGGTTTAACATGGTCTATCACGATGTCCTTTGCATTCTACGAATGATTTCCTTTCAAATGATACCCATATTGCTTATATTAACATTTTAACCACGATGACGAACCGTGATGGACCATGGATGTCAACCATCATGGCCAAGTGAACATTCTCCAGGCATAATTTCATCAAAATCGGTCATCATGGCTCAAATTTATGACTTAAATGATTTTTCCCTAAAGACCTTTAACACCAAAAGTAGCAGATGAAGTGGTCCAAATTGGACCAAAATGGATGTCAGCCATCTTGGCCATGTAAACATCCTCCAGGCAACATTTCATAAAAATCGGTCATCATGGCTCTGAGTTATGGTGGCTTAATGAATTTTTATGGGAGAAAAAAAAAAACAAATGCAATAGCCCTACATTTCATGTAGTGCTAAAAAATAAAAATATTTGTAGTTCTAAACATCGAAATTTAAAAGAAAAATCGAATTCCCAGACAGTTATTCCATTAAGCAATAATCAAATTGATTCATTAATTCATAATGCTGCTTTAACAATGGATGAAATGTTAAAAGAAATATCAAGTCCAAAATCTGAAATAAGTAATTTCACTATTGATTATTTCATTGAACATATTGTTAAAAAGCAATTTCCTCAATATAGAATGCAAATAACACAATATACTCAGTTTCCTCATAGATATAAAATTGCTCCAAACGATTATGATGACATTCAAATTATTTTTGCGAATCATCATTATGTTGTAAGCTATTGTTGTGCCAACAGTGATAAAGTATTAATTTATGACAATCTTTCTACAGGGAGATCTCTAACATTAGAACAAAAAAAAAATTTTGAATTTATTGTATCCTAGTAAAAAAAAGTATAAAGTAAAAGCTCTAACTCAACAGCCCGATTTGGTATCATGTGGAATATTTGCAATAGGCAACGCGATATCATTATTTTTTAAGAAAAAGCCAAATGAATATGCGTTTTTAATTAACCGAGAAAACAAAAGTTTAGACGCTACAATATATTTACGAACAAAACTTGTTGATATTTTTTGTAATAATATAATTGAATTGTTTCCAACTATTTAATAGTTAATTTAAACTCCTAAAAATAGAAATTACAGCTTGTCCATAGAAAACATTTTATGAAACATTTAATTGTTTAAAATATATTATTTTTTTTTTTTTTTTTTTTTCATTTTTTTTTTTTTTTTTCTTATTTTTTTTGTTTTTTTTTTTTTTTTTTTTTTTTTTTTCCAAAAAAAAAAAACAAAATTCCCCCCCCCATAAAAATTTATTTAAATATTTAAATATTTTTATTTTTTTGTTGTTTTTTCCCTTTTTTTTCTATAAATAAAACAATTGATTTTTTTTGGAAATTCTACCCCTTTTTGAAAAGGTGAGAACTGTGCGCAAATTTTAAGTACTTAACGTCAAAATCTGATCATAATTGTGGTATCTACCAGCTCAAAGTTTAACTCCAACGCAGGTTTTTTCCAATTTTTTCGCACACTTATCGGGCCATAGCTCAACAACCAATTGAGATATTTTCAATGTTAGATATATGTTTAGGTATTGAAAATACCAACATTTTAAGATATCAACCATTGAAATCAGAAATAAATTGTGGAAATTATTGACAATTAAATCGATGAAAAATAGCTCAAAAACGCAAAAATTTTAGAACATAAAATGAGCTAGAAATATATAAATAATTCAGATATTACTATGAAACTTTGAGAATATTATTTTTTCATCAAAATACGAAATCATGTAGAATTTGGTGTGATTCTGATGAAAACAAAGGGTACCTTCTATACAAAATTTTGGATTTTGGATTAAAATTGCACTGAAAATCATAAAATTTGTATTTGTTTTTAAATTCGTTTTTGATTTATGGTTAAAAACGTGAATGCAATACTTGAAAATTGACTATTTTCATATATTTGACCGTGAATTTTTTAAATGCGCTGCGTGATATCAGTTTTTTTGCTTTTTTGGGCTTGAAAGACTCCATACTAATAGAAAATCACAACTAAACAATTTTGGTAAAAATTGTGTAGCATTGTGTTATGTTATGTTTATAAAAAAAAGTTAAATACATAATGATACATATAAAATAAAGAATGCATTCCGACTTACTCACATTCTAGCATAATGTTTTTTGTCTCTATTAATAATAATTCCCTTCCAAATAAAACCCATTTCCCACTTCTCCATCATGGTCTAACACGGTTTAACACATACCAGCATGATGTTTTGTCTCTCTTACTAATTGAACCCAAATCGACTATTTTCCAACTTTTAACACGGTTTACCACGATCTAACATCATCTAACACCATCTAACACACTATCATTTGCATTCTACTAAAGCCTTT
This sequence comes from Resseliella maxima, assembly GCA_029041755.1. NCBI lineage: Eukaryota > Metazoa > Arthropoda > Insecta > Diptera > Cecidomyiidae > Resseliella > Resseliella maxima. Next base: position 21,152 of record JAQOWM010000935.1, on the reverse strand, counting down.
CTTTCAAATAATACCTATATTAATTATAAAAACATTTTAACCATTATGACGAACCATGATGAACCATAATGAAGGTCCAGCCATCCTAACCAATTGACCATTAACCAGACAAAATTTGAACAAAATCGGACATCATGGCTCAAAGTTATGATGGCTTAAATGATTTTTTCCATGATGAAGAACTTTTACACTAAAAATACCAGATCGAGTGGTTCCGATTGGACCAAAATGAATGTCATCCATCTTGACCATGTGAACATCCTTCAGACAAAATTTCATCAAAATTGATGAACATGGCTCAGAGTTAAGGTGGCTTAATGAATTTGTGGGAGAACAAAAAAAAAAAAACAAATGCAATAGCCCAACATTTCATGTAGTGCTAAAAAAAAAGCCCATCCATTATTTCCGCGACTATTTTCATAAATATACACAATTAAATAAATAAAACACGTAAAAATAAAAACAAACAATAACAAAATAAAAATAGCAAATTTAAAATAAAAAACCAGACCTTCTCTTTCAAAAGGGAAAGGGATTAATTACAACAAAAATACCACTGCTTTTCCATTCTTCTGGCAAAACCGGTAAAAACTTTATCCAGCGATAGTTCAACAAATTCAATTAAAAATACACAAATCAACAAAACACTTTTATCTTTGATTAAAATCTACGTTCACAAAAATCTCATTTTTCATTCATTTTTGTAGATGAGTTGATGGTCTCTTATTTTTTCCTGTACATTCATTCTACCGGAACTTGGATCTGGACCACAATGGAATTTAATGATCGACCAACATGCCGGTATTTGTAAACAGAATTGGTAGAGAAACTTTCTCTTGGTCCATAATTACTTTGGATTTCGATAGATGGTTTAGATTTTATTATTTTAATTACATTCTTTGCATGTTCACAGAGCTCTGCTTGTTCATATGTTTACATTTTGAAACATTTTTTCTTTCCTTACCTAATAGTGTTTGATTCACACACATCATCTGGGAATTGAAACACAATTGTTCGTGCTATCAACGGTTTTAAGTCTGATTTTATGGAAATGGCCAAAAATGGGTTCAATTGGCTTGCTTTGATTGGGCAACTTCATAACTGGAGTTTGGTTTTAGCAGAATAATTATAATTTCGATATTAGAGTCAATTAATTTTCAATAAGCGAGGTAAATTTCTTGGCGTCAGGTCATTACCGCTAAATCTGACAAAATCTTGATAAAGGTAAAAACCGAATTAGTCTGAAAAATTATGCTGAAATCGGCCCCCACTTTCCAGGGGGGCCAAGTTCTCAGATTGAGCTCAAACTTGGCAATTATTTAGTGACTAATTAGTGAAAATTTGTGACGCAAACATTACAATTTGTGACGTCACCATTTTCGAGATATGACCACGAACTTATTCCGCCTATTCGACCAAAAAGGATCTTCGCTAAAATTGTCCTGGAGCGTCATTTCGGGAATCTAATGATGCAGAATTTTAGTGATTAATTTGTGATTCATGAATCCCTTTGCAAAAAATTTACATGATTAACAGAAAATAATTTACAGTCAAATAATTGAGTTTCAGTATGGAATCAAATTTAAGTGCAAAAATCATAAAGGCCTTTTTTCAAAAACGACTTAAACTAAGAAACAATTATAACATTTTTTAGTGACCAATTCGTGACTCTCAAAAATGTCTACACCCGAATTTGTGACGCATTGAAAGTGTCAAAAAATAGTCTCCATATGATTTTTCTCTTATTTGAAACTCAAAATGATTTTTTTTAACCTTTACCCCTACCGAGAATCTGACTGGACTATCTTTTAGTGCTTGATTAGTGACACTAAAAAATTTGTACACCCGAATTTGTGACGCATTGCAAGTGTCAAAAAATAGTCTCCATATGATTTATTAAAAAAAAAAACAATTATTTTTCTCTTATTTGAAACTCAAAATGATTTTTTTTTAACCATTACCCCTACCGAGAATCTGACTGGACTATCTTTTAGTGCTTGATTAGTGACACTAAAAAATATGTACACCTGAATTTGTGACGCATTGCAAGTGTATTATTATAAGTCATCAACGTTAAAGCGAGGTAATTCACAAGAATCGTCATCGAAACCAAATGAAAAAAAAAAAATGTTTTTACAAAGTATTTGCGTTGAATCAGTGATTTGTTATTGTTACAGTTTTTCAAATAAAAACGATGAAATATTCAGCAAAGAAAAAGTCAATAAGTGCACAAACACATAGATTGAAACCGATTTTGCCTACGGAAAATGGATTGAAATCTCACGGAATTAGGCCAAAAAAATGTATTCGCTTTTATGGCACAAATGCTGTGATTTTTTTTGTACATATTTTCAAAAAGTTGATGACCATTTTATAGTAATGTTAGTTTAACTTTCAAATGTAACAAAGAATAGAAGAAAAAGAAGACAGACCCCAGAAACAGTTGACATTGACGTACACTCTCATACAAAATTACATGTACTCTGCTACAACATTTTTCCACCGGTAGAAATAGCTTGTTCATTTGTTGGAACATTTCATGTAGTTCGGTACACTGTATAGACAAAATACAGATGTCACCATGAGTAGCAAATTTTCTGTTTCATAGCTTCGAAAGAAGAAGAAAAAAAAATCAGCATTGCGACAAATGAGCATTTCTGCAATATCGAAGCGATAAGAGATTATAGCGAATTTGTCAAAGAAGTGAGAAGTGAACTTTTTTGTTGAAAAAATAATTCTTTTTGATTCAAATTCATTGCTATTGTTTATAGGTGCGACGTTTTAGTTCCGAAAACAACATTCCACCGAAAGCAATTCTCTTATTGGATAATTGTAGCTCACATTCACCGATTGATTCATTTTGCTCTGACGACGGAAATATTGTGGCAATGCTCCTTCCACCGAATGTGACAGCCGTCATCCAGCCAATGGACCAAAATCCAATAAAATGGAACGAGCAAAATGTAGAACGCACAAATAAGCATATGGCAAACTTGTTTGAACTGCGTTCAGACATCGTTAAAAAAACAATTATCGAAACCACAAAAACAATGTATTCTTACTGATTACTTCACTCGTTCAAACACATGAAATGTTATTTTTTAGATTAAAAGATTGAAGAAAGTTAATGAAATACGCTGCAATTGTCAATGATTGTTTCAAAAAAGATTTTTAGCTTATTTTTAGCCGATTTTCAAAAACGTCCAGAAATATTAAAAATTCAGAAAACTTAAACAACCAAATGACAAACAGGTTAAGATTTCTGAGCGTCAACTGTATTGAAATTTTTCTCTCTTTCTTTCATTTACTGATTTTTTTTTTTTTTCTGATTAATTTTCTTCCATTGAAAATATTCACAATAATCTTATTTGATTCTATGTGATTAGTTCTATGTGGGAAGATTAAACTGAAAACAGTTATTTGATTGCTCTCATTTTGGAATGTTACATATTTGCTTGAATATGTGTCACAAATGAAGAAAACATGGATTTTTTCCCCCTGAGAAAATGTATTGAATTCGCTATAAATTTACACAAATACATATATACAATGTTGAAGCATTCATTTATCGTTCCGACACTGCCTTCTCTATCACATTATTTTTACGCCGCGTGTTTATGCAACACATTTACATTTCATCGTATGAGGATTTTATGTTGGAATATGCTTAGATTTTGAATATGTATTATTTGAATTCATGTGTACGAATAGAATGGATTAAGACCAATCCACAGTGTTTTAAATTGAATTGTAAAAATCTAAGCGACATTCTAAACCGTTTGATGTATGAAATATTCAAAGGAGATTGATTATATTTTATATTTAATTTTTTCCATTCAAATTGAATGTTTTTATGAAATTTACTTTGTTTTCAGGATATTTTGATTATTTCCGTGCGATTTTTCGCCATTATTTGTTCAATTTGTGGCGATTTATTTCTTAAATTTTTCCCCATAATTGACTTCTAGTGGAACAAAAATGAAAAAATAGAATATTGAGGTGAATTGAATGGCTTCATGTTTTCGATATTTTCCATCGTTTCAAATGTAAATATGTCTTTTAAACAAGTTTTAAACATATTTTTCTATAATAAATAAAATCAAAGAAAAGTATCAAAATAAATATGAGTCCAGATGTCATTAAACTGGGTGAAGTAGCATGTTTTGAAAAAGTAGAACATGAAAGTTGAATAAATATTAATGATTTGAAAATGAGTATGAGATATTTTTTTATGGTTTTTAAATTTTAACATTTGAAATTTTAACATTTGAAATTGCATTCTTTCAGAGATTTATTCGTCATACAAATCAATTAATAAAAATAAATAAATAAATAAAATGATAAAATAACTGATAAATCTTGGAATTTTTCTATCGAATATGTGAATTTCCAATAATTTTATGAAACTGTAAGAAGATAATTCATATTTTATTTTTTGTTTTTACACATTTGTTGAATGAAATCCATTCAATTTTCTTTATATTTCAATATCAATTGATATTCAATTCTCAAATATAGAGTATACACAAGAATTTTTGTTATTTGTGTCAATAAGGAATAAAAATAAATATTTTCCTCATGCATGAGGAAATCAATGATTTAAAAAAAAAAAAGTTAATTTGTTTCATGCAAAACATAATTCATTGCGTGCCGGCGCAACAGCTCTTTGCATTTTTGGATTCTGTCTTGCTTGTTTTTGATTGTTAATCCGTATCCCTTGGTTTTTTTGTACGGTTTCACTCCCGAATCTTCTTTTAATACTCGTCGCATAGAAGATCGACTGATATTATGGTCACGAGCCAAGACTCTGGCACTTCTTTTCGGATTTCGACAAATTTTCTCTCGTACCTTTTTGACCAGATCTTTTGTTCGTACAGATTTTTACCTGCCTTTTTTGTTTTCTGAAATTCATTTTATCGAAACTCATTTTCAATTTACATTACCTTTTGCAAGCGATTTTGTGAATCACAAATTGGTCACTGAAAGATTTTTTGACACTTGCAATGCGTCACAAATTCGGGTGTACAAATTTTTTAGTGTCACTAATCAAGCACTAAAAGATAGTCCAGTCAGATTCTCGGTAGGGGTAAAGGTTAAAAAAAATCATTTTGAGTTTCAAATAAGAGAAAAATCATATGGAGACTATTTTTTGACACTTTCAATGCGTCACAAATTCGGGTGTAGACATTTTTGAGAGTCACGAATTGGTCACTAAAAAATGTTATAATTGTTTCTTAGTTTAAGTCGTTTTTGAAAAAAGGCCTTTATGATTTTTGCACTTAAATTTGATTCCATACTGAAACTCAATTATTTGACTGTAAATTATTTTCTGTTAATCATGTAAATTTTTTGCAAAGGGATTCATGAATCACAAATTAATCACTAAAATTCTGCATCATTAGATTCCCGAAATGACGCTCCAGGACAATTTTAGCGAAGATCCTTTTTGGTCGAATAGGCGGAATAAGTTCGTGGTCATATCTCGAAAATGGTGACGTCACAAATTGTAATGTTTGCGTCACAAATTTTCACTAATTAGTCACTAAATAATTGCCAAGTTTGAGCTCAATCTGAGAACTTGGCCCCCCTGGAAAGTGGGGGCCGCTGAAATCAGCTGATATCTTTAGTAAAGACAAACAACGTAATGTGAGTGGTATATTGATTTTTTTTTAATATCGATGATAAATCGATCGTATTGGAGCATGATTTAATGCATTTTTTGTTGTTGTTTTCAATTTTATTACAGCTATTCCATCATGAAAATGCTCAACATTGATTTTGAAAGAGATAAAGGTTGTCAATGGATTTGGATTATCAAATAAGTTCAACGTTGCTAAATTTTATATACAAGTGTTGGTTTGTGTTTCTATTCTAATTTTTATTGGTTGTGTTTAACGGTAATTCGGATGATAAATAAGCACACCGAAATGCGAAATCTAGGGGGTTACGACTCGCGAAAAGTAGACAAATTCTTACAAGTGTATACGAATATTTCATACGAACAATGCAAATGCGTACGAGTTCCTACGAGTTCCTACGGCTTCTATACATTTTATACACATTTCTACACGTTCGCTATATATAATCGCAAATTCGTGTACTTTTCGAATGCATAAGCTGTCAGTGCGAATAACTTTATTGCATGTAAACATAAATATTTGTTTCTTTGCTATGACTAAAAAATCATTAAATGGTAATATATTAAATTGTACATTAGAAATGAGCAAATGAGTCAATGTTTTTTATAAAAATTATTTGCTTCCAGGCGGCAACAAATATTTTTCAGAAACTAGAAATACATTTAAATGATAAAATTCCATCCGATGTTAAAAAAATTCTGAACGAATGTGCATTTGATACAGAATTGTCGTTTTTGTCACTAAATGAAGGAACAATTGCCGACATTGAAGAATTTGTAAATGATAATCGTTCAATTTTGGTCGATACATCTTACGAAAATATTACCAATTTCAAATTTCGTCCAGGCCATAAAACGATAATTTTGCATTTGTCAAAATGCGTTCGACAACTAAAAGATAAAGAGCCAAACGATGCAACTCAAAGCAATACAAGTACTTCCAATGACAAATCTAATTTCTCATACATATTGAAAACATTTATTCAAACAGCTGAGTCTAATTCCGGAAAGAATTCAAATGGATTTCGATATGATGAAACGAATCGATATTTTTCAATCTTTATGTATTTGATGTGTGGCAAATCGTGCTACGACACACTCAGTGCAAATTTGCCAATACCCCAAGCATCTACAATTTGTGAGTCTATTCATATTTTTTTTTTAATCATTAGTAATCATGATTAATAATTTATACTTGCAGTGAACTACATTAGCCACAATAAACCAAAGATTATTGAGGGTGAATTACGCATAAAAGAACTAAATCATTATTTGAATAGCCTTAAATTAAAAAAGTATGTTTGGCTATCTGAGGATGCTACCGGTATTGTATGTAAAATTCAATTCGATTCAAAAACGAATCAAATGGTTGGGTTGGTGCTACCAACCGATCGTACAACTGGTATGCCAAAAACGTTTACATATTTGGCCAGAAATTCTGATGAGATTTTAAAAAATATGGAACTAACAAGTCTGCGTATGTGTATATAATAATGGCACAACCACTGGTAGAAGCAGTACCTCCCTTTGTTCTTTAATTATTTGGCACTGATTCAAAATTCAAGACAGAAGACGTTTTACTAAGGTGGCGACACACTTTCGATGAATTAAAAAAGTAAATATTACTCAAAAAATAGGCCAATTTGTGCTCACTATATTATTAAAATTATTTTGTAGAAATGATATTAATGTGGTTGGATTTTCATCGGATGGTGATACTCGTTTACTACGCAGCATGAGGCAGTGTTCAAAATTAAACTCATTCATGCAAAATAATCAATGGTTTGATGATAATAATTCAGCGATTTGTTTTCTGCAAGACGCTGTACACATTGGAACTAAGTTACGCAATCGCTTATTGAATTCGACTATAGTGCTGATGTTTGGGAAAAAAATCGTTTCTGTTGCTCATTTAAAAATTCTAATAAACACAATTCGAAAGGATATACACGGCCTTGTATACACCGACATTTGTCCGGATGATAGACAAAATTATACGTCATTAGAAAAAATTATGCAAATTCGAGTAAGAGATGCATTAAATGCACAAGTTATTGGAAGTGAAGGTACAATTGAATTCATTAGAATATGTGATGAGATTACATCAAGTCTCTATGGACCATATTTATCACCATTAGAAAGACTTTTTCGGATTTGGCGATCAAATTATTTCCTCCGTGCATGTTGGATTTTCATCAAGCGGTCTAGTAGCTTAACAATTTTGGACAATTTCATCACTCTAAATGCGTATGAGTGCATCGAACTAAATGCGAAAAACCTGGTCCTTTTAACTAGAAAATTGAGAGATGAAGGCTTAGATGAATTGTTCGTTCCTACGATATTCAACTCTCAAGCATGCGAAGAAACGTTCAGAAAATTGAGGTCATTGGGTACCACCAACTACACAAAAATCAATTTTACTTTGTTAGAAATTATGCATTTGGTTGGCCGCGTCGAACTTATGAATGATATTATGCACTTTAAATTAGCCAACGTGGACGTTAAATTCCCTAGAAATCCAATGATTAAAGCTAGTAAAAATAGATTCAAATTACCAACTGACAGTGAGATAGAAGACGTAATCAAAAGCGCTTGTAATGTTGCTATAAGTGATGCTGGAAAATTTGGAATTGAAATCATTGCTGAGGATATTAAAGATTGCAGACTAAAAGAGGTTCAAATTGATTTAAATATAGACAAACAAGATTGTGATGAAGACATTGATCTGGAAATTGCTTAAATTCATGAATGCAGCAAACAAATGAAAATTTCAAATTTAAAAGACTACTCAGATGTAGCTCAAAATGAAAATCTTTTTGTCAATATATCGACACCTGACAAAAAAATACTTGCAAAAAAATCAACTGTCATTTGGGTTGCCTTAAATTCAAAAGATAAGCTGAGCTCTGATCGGCTACGAAGAGTTCAAAAAAAGAAAAATGTTCGTCGACAATTAGAATTTGTCGATGTATCAATGAAAAAAAAAAACAATATATATTTCTGATGAAATTAAAATCGGCGATTGGTGTGTGTTCCGGAATGTGTTTGAAGAAGCTGAAAAAAGTCATTCAAAATATGTGATTGGCAATATTCTGTCATTTAGATATATAAATGCTAAAACAATCAAGGAAAAGCAATATACATTTGATTTTGCACCTATCTTTCACGAAAATAATTTAAAAGGTGTTGAGGTTTTAGCCAGCTGGTTCGCATTGGACGTGAGTAGACCTCATTCATGCAATCAAGTTGAATGTTCATTTTTGAACATTAATCAATATGTCGCAAATATATCACAAGATGTTATTGAACAAGAATCGGACGGAAGCATTCGTTTATCGCCAAATTATCTGGTATTAATTCAAAAAGAATTGCATCATATATTATGTGAGCACAAGCGTACTTATTCATAAAAATCAAGTGGGTTTGTTAGTTTTTTTTAATTTTTTTTTTTTTCAACATAACATAAAATCTGCATAACATGAATATATATAAAATTGGATTGACGTTTAGGTATTTATTCCACTCAATCCAATATTGAATTATTTCATTCTGTATTTATTTTTGTTTTAAAGATGTTACTTAAATTTTAAAAATAAGGTACATAGTTTTCATGGCATTCAAAATATATAATAGTCTTAATAATCAAAAATAATTGAAAAAAATTCAGAAGCTGAAATTCTACCAAAAATTTTGCTTTTTGTTATCTCAGATATTATTATAATAAACCGTCATTAATTGGCATTCTACCATTAACTTAATACTTTTTTCTTTAGGCTAATTATCAGTCTGATTCTCATTTATCAAGCTTAATATTAAGATGTGTTGCACGACTTATACACTGAATTTCAAAATGGGTATGACTTGTTAATGAGTCATTTCTCAATTTAATTATCAAGTGCATCGAATAATTTTTTCCGACTCAAAATAATTCATAGGATAAAAAAAATATGGAGAGTATTCTTATGTGTTGTGTTGTTTTGAATAGGATCGATATGAAAAAGAGAAAAAAATCGAAAGAAATATTAAATCTGACCGATGTCGTAAATGTTCTTATTTGATTTTGTGGGTGATATTTTTTTCCGCACAAAATTCTGTTTTGTATGTATCGACAGATGCAATACGATTTTCAGCATTTTGATCATCACAACGAACCATGAAGCATTCTATAAAAAAAACATCAACATGAATTTTGAATAATATGAATGACTGAATTTTCGAAGTACCTCTTATGAATTGCATCACCTCATCGCTAACATTGCTGGTACGTAGCTCATCTTTGGCAACCAAAGACAAAAGCAGCGAATAACATATCTTGCGGTCATATTCAACATCATGGCGTTGTGGTCCTTCGTTCCATTCAATGATTTTCTTCACCGCTTTATCTGGAATTTCAATCAATCTACCACCGATCTTGTATATACGACCTTTGTCCTATTTAAACAAATAAAAAATTATGTATCACATTACGGAAATTAGAATGTTCCCAATGTATTGACTTACAGTTTGATTAAATGCAATATCACCAGTCATTTTGTCCTGTTCCCGCTTGATAAGATCATCCATTGTTGCTGCCCATGGCTTCGGTATTCCATGATGACCAATTTTCATTATGACATCCTCATCACAAAAAATTTCTTCTGGTTCATCCAACAGTTTCTCTATTTCATCACTGTTTGAAGCGTGAATGTCATATAAAGGAACAAGGCCAGAATTTTGTTCATTTTTAATTGCATGAATGACATTATTTGCCAAAGCATCAGATGCTGAGGAACTTGAACGGTCATTATATAAATTGGCATTGTTTTCCAGTTGATATGAAACATTTTCATTTTCTATGGCACCAAGTTCAGTTGAATTTGAAATCATTTCATTGTTGTCAAAAGAATTTGCCAATGGATCCACATTGTTTTGGCTGTTGTCGTCAACTGAATAAATAGCAGCCACATCAATTTCGTTTTCATCATCATTATTAATGGAATTTGAGTTGTTTTGACTAATTTCGTCATGATTAACAGAGCCATTATTATCTGTTTTTACTTCTAAACCATGTGATAAATTGATCAATTCTTGATTTGTTTGATTTTCAATTGCTGGAACGGGCAATTCCACCAATCGCTGATCATTATAAATAGCTGGTTCGATGTTGCGTAATCGTTGCATATATTCGATTGCATCGTCGTAACAAGCTGTAGGTAAACGTAATATGTATGGTAATTGCATAAGAAATTTAGCACACGTTTTCCCATGCCATTCAATAATTAATATTAACATGAATAATAATAATTTAAAGCGTACTTGAAAAAAACTCCAAAATACTTACCTTTAAACTTTTTTAATTTGCCCAAAAAACATCCATTGAATGAACCATCACTCAACATCGATTCCGTTGCTCTGATGCCAATGTTTAGTATTTGATTGAACACTATTTTCAGCACATTCGCATTCTGATATTCAACTATATAACACGTGCTCAGATTTAATCTGATTTTTGAGTTCTTCTGATTTGTGAGAATTTTTTTCGACGCCAATATTAATTGCGCAAGTGTTTTGAAGTCATCGTAAGTACAATTTTTTCGATTTTCAATTATTCGATCCATTCTTTGACTTTTGTAAATATTATTTTATGCAAAAATGATATAGTGAATAATGAGTTTGATGCAAACGTTTTTTGTTTGTAATTTGTTTATTCAGGTTGCAATTATGAGCGGCAACCGAGAAGTAGTGTGTCCCATGATGAGCTGCAAAACGAGAATGTTCGAATCCCTATTTTTGGACCACATTAACAGAAATCACTCTACATGGGACATCAGCCGGTATAATCGGCCAATAGCACAGGACTATGGGTGTCCCCTCTGTACTAAGGATTATGGCACCCACTTTGCATTACAATGCCACTTTAGAACCAAGCACGGCCCCATCCCTCACATACGCGGAAGAACACATTCACGATCACTTTCACGTTCGCCGCCTCGTGATAATGGTGGTAATGGTGATAATGTGCATCAACGTTATCGGCCAAATTACTCAGCTCGTTCAACAGCACCTCGACGTGCCTTTGATGAATCTCGTCGCAATAACAGCGACTATTCAAGATCAACCAACAGCGGGCGATCTCATCAACAACAACAGCAACCCCAAAATCGTCAATGGTTACACCATCGACAACAATGGCAACAATGGCAGAATCAACAATTGGCGAACCATCAATTGCAACAGCAGTAAGAGCAACTGCGGAATTAAAAGTGACAAACTCGTCCAACTTTTTTTTTGTCAATTCAATCGAATTCAATTATAATATGAACACCGTTAAACCACGTTAAGCATCAAATCACAATAATCTAAACTAATCTAAGTTCTTAAAAAAAAATTGAAAAAACTTTATTTTTGAATATTTTTGAAAAACAAAATGTAATTAAACAAACTTTAATTGGTGAAAAAAATACTTTTCTATGGAAAGAAAGAAAATAATAAATAATGTAAACTTTTCAACAAGAAACAATAACAAAGCAAATCAGATATTAATGTGTTCACAGACATCAAGTAAGGTGGTTTTTGTTAAGGTTACGGGGAATGGTAAGTATGCCTGGACATCAATTATAAAAAAATTAGCCGAATTTCTATCTTCAAACAAAGTGATAACAAAATGTGCGCAAAATGTGCAAACATTTGGTGCACAGCTCCAAATAAACGGTGAAATCAGGTGAAATACATTACATTATGAGTACATTTGGTTAACAATTTGTTAACAAAGTACACTGTTAAGCAAACAGTGTATTGATTACTGTCAATTGCAGGTCAATCGGGATATGATGCGAATTAGAACGGCATTTATTTTCTTAATGCTTCCGAATGCTGAAAATGTGACTCTCCTATTTAATTTGGTCATTATGACTGTGCATAATATGTTTGCTACATTTACCAATGCAAACTGACATCTCATTTTTTTATTATCTCATTCTTCAACCATACCATACATTGATGTAATTTAGTTAACAAGATCCTATTTAAATAGAAAATAAATACAAAATATTGTATTGAAATCATGGTTTTTATTTTCGAAACCGTTTGAAACAATTTGAAAATCTTTTAAACAAAAAAAAATTTCTAATGCATCATTGGAAAATTTCGCTTTGCTTTACGGCGTCGTCGTCTGAAACATATACAATTGAGAGTATGTTATACTATATTATGTGATGTTATGCATTTTTGTTATTTTTATCGTTAGTCAATAATATGCATTTTTACAGTACCTGATAATTTTATCATATTTTTGTTGCTCTGCGTATGTGACCAAAACAGGTGGAGGTGGTGGCGTTGGTGGTGGAGATGGTATTGATCCAATTTGATTTGCAGTCGTTGAATCTAATTTATTCAATATAATTGATATTGATTTGATAATAATAAATTGAATTTATCAGAATTTATTATATTTTGTCATATTTTTTAATCTAACATAAGCAAGAGAACATTATAGAATATAATAATTGTTATAATAGTTACTTTGATCAATTTTTGTTGCAGGTGGATAATTTTTTGAGTTCATTTTGATTTATTTGGTTTTAGTTTTGAGAATTTTTTTTACTTGGTTTTACTTTTTAAAAAATTTGTCGTGAAAGTATATTTGTCTGCTACCAGTCGCTGATGGTTTAATATTGACCAAATGTGCTGACAGCTTTATTGGATTATTATAATGACAGCTTAGTTGGCCGCCAAAAGTTGTGTTTATTGTTGTTTTCGTAGAATTGGCAACACTGTATTACGCCTAAGTAAATAATATATTGCAAAACCCGGTAAACTACAATTATTGACAACAATTCTACAGAAAGTGATTGTAAGCAATTGTCAAATATCATCATTATACGAATTTAAGCGCGGCTGAAGTAAATATTAGTGCACATTCAGTTTGAATTGGTTACAATCGAATAATACAGAGAATAAGGTTTTGTTTAGTTTTAAAATTTTGTTTTCCATCAAAATTGGGAGTTGGAGGAATCTGGATATATCTTAAAAGAAAGTGAGAGAAAGTAATAATCAATATTAATATATGCAGTGATATTATGATACAATATGTGATATTTTTTCAAATTTTTTCAGAGTTATTGTTGAAAATTCTTATTTCACTTTTTTAATAAAGATGGTTGTTACACAATTGGATGTTAGCAATTCGGAATAACTAAGGAATTACGTGTGAGTCTGCTTCGAATGCCTCTTTTGGATGAAGAAGCTCGAAAAATGGGAAAAAATCGGAATCGAAGCGTGCATAAGGGGAAGACAAAACTTTCGGGTGTTCAACTCAATAACAAAAAACCATCGGATGTCCAGATCAGTAGACCATTGAACGCTCAAAACAATACATCATCAGAACCAGACCAACCAAAGCGTCAAATTCAGCCTCCAAATCGTGAAGAATTCTTAGCTGAAATGGTTGAAAAATCAAGGCAAGTTGCGTTTTGTTTGCTTTGGTTTTTGATTTTAAATTTTTTATAGAAACCGGTTGGAATAATTACCAATAATTACTAATTCTGTCATTTTTTTCCATTTTTATTTAAGGAATCTTAATCATTTGCCACCGATATTAAGACCATCAGTAGCTCATGTGTCTTTGCCTCCATTCCAATTGAAAAGTGCCGAGCTTCGTAGAATGGGTTCAATACCACAAATAACACCAAATTTGTTCGAACAAATCGTTGATGAATTCAACAGCAACCTCAAGCAACCATAACTTGCAATGATACTGAATTGGTCTGAAGACTGCTAAATGCCATTGAACATTCATAAGAAATTATACCTTCTGATGTACAAATAAAAAATAAGTAAATAAAGTAAATTCTGGTAAATTCTTATTCAATGAATTATGCATCATAAGTAGAGGAAACAAATCCATGAAATTTTTTTCACAATTCTTTATAAAATACTGATTCAATATTTTTTTATTTTGGTCGCCCATTTAAAATAAAATTAAAATTAATGAAATGGAATAAAAACAGAATAAAATGTGAGGTTATGTCCATGTGTCATAATTTGTCATTTGAAATCATTCCAAACTTATACAATGTGGAATCCGCAAGAGGGTGCCAAGCAACACTATTTTTATTGACACCAAAACCGTATAGTCCTGGGTTACCAGCCATCCAGGACAAACGATGACAATCTATCATATTCCCGAAATCGTTAAAGACACATTGGCGCTATCTGCGACCATCAAAAACATTACCAGCGGCTTTTCATGCACAGGTATTTATTTTTCCATTGAATGAAAATATCTTTATGGAACATGAATTTATGCCAAGTTTTGTCACCGATCGTGAATTACCATCTACATCGGCTGGTAATGAGTCAACATTGACTGGTGAAGAGCCAACATCGAATCTTGATGAATCGGCCAACGGTGAAGGCTTTTTAAATGCTTCGTTTTTCAGTGTGGCCGCATTTGAAGAAGTTGATGAAATAGTGCCAGAAAATCAGAACGAAGCAAGTAACTTTTCAACGTCAATCTCATCGTCGGTGTCGAATTTGAGCTCTGAATTGATGAAATCATCGCTTGAAGAACTTCGGCCATATCCAAAGGCACAACCACGTAAAACGTCAAACCGTGGTCGTAAGAGACGTAAAACTGAAGTTCTAACCTCTTCACCGGTTATGGATCAGTTGCGTCAAGAACAGGAAAATGCCGCAAAAAATAAAGCAGCCAAAGAAAGCAAAGCTAAACGTGCGCTAGTAAAACCAGCTAAAAAACCAGCTACAAAACCAGCCAAGATAGCACCAAGAGCAACTCGTTTCACCTTGCCAGCAAATTTGGACGAAATTGATGCAGGGCCAAGCAAATCAACAAAGCGTAAGCCCACATCTGATTCAGATGAAGATGATTTGGAAAACCTTGGGGCATATTACTCTTGCGAATTTCTTTTTCCGAATTCGCGAATTTACGAACAACTTTTCGAATTAATAAGTGAATTCACGAATTATCTTGCGAATTCAGGAATTCGCAAATTAATTCGAATTTTTTCTATACAAATTAGCGAATTTTTCTGAAATAGTATGAATTTGTATGTATGTCATTCATAAAGCAAGCTGTCGTCCATACAAGTTATTTGTTTATTTTCAATATTGTGTTTTGTTTTGTGATAAATTCAAATAAAAATAAAATGGTACCGTGAATAAATATTTGTTGTTTGAAATTGAAAATAAATAAAACTGTATTCATATTAATGTCAGGAGAAATTTTTTGATGAGGTACGGCACATTTTAAATGAAGAGGATCCATTCGACATCAAAACAATTTTAATAAATAGTTCATTTGACACCGAAATCTCCTCACTTGGCATAAACAATGATATTATTAATGAAACTGAACAATTTGCAAATAAAATGTTTGCAAAAGTTTCAAACGCCATGACACTGTATGACGTTTTTATGCATTCACAAATTCGTACCAATTCGTGCGAATTTTCATTATGTATTACAATACGCGTCAAAGCGAATTCATGCGAATTACGGATTTTTTATGCGAATTATACGAATTTATGCGTATTTTCATTGTATTTACTATTCGCAAAGTAATATTTCCCTAGTGGAAAACACTTGTTGCGTTTGTTGCGATAAATTGCTTAAAGGTCAGCGGTTCAAAGTGTGCATCGAATGTCGTCGTAAAGCCCACATTGATTGCGTGCGAACAAGCGACAACATCTTCACATGCATCAACTGTTTCTCCGAGTCAGACGAGGACAGCAATAGCAGTTAAAACAAACAAAAAAAAACTTCAATTTTTTATCCATTTTCAAAATCTCAATTTTTTTTTTTTCATTTTCGTAATCTCATTCAAATCACTTCAATTTCTATAGAACATTAAGAGTATTTATAAGACAAAGACTCAGCAATAGATCAATAAAGGGTTATATTCTATTTTAAAGTTGATTGAAACGTGTGTTTGCGAGTTATTATAGGCAAAATTGTCACTGTACGAGTTAGCCCCACCATTTTTGGAATTTCCAATTTTGAGGTACCCACCTAATCACCTAACTTCGAAACTATTGCACATATTCATATATCAACACAAGCGTTTTGTAGCTGAAGGTTCAAGCTTTCAAATGGTGTATAACACTTGGGGATACAATAAAGTTATGAGTGACTTTTTGTCTCCATACCAAAAAGTGTACGAGTTAGCCCCGCTCTACCCTACAGCGTACAGGGTACCACACACTCACATTAAGACGCTCTAAAAACTGGTTTTTCGTGTTCTCCTAGGTTCAAAACGCAGAGAAAAAATATTTTTGGGTGTCCTTGATTTTTTAATCGATTACAATACTTTTACGCACAACATTTTGTGTGCGGAAAAGTAACATCATAGTCGTCTGGAAACAGTTCTATGCTATAATTAGTCTCATCCAAATGAGTTTCACACAACATATATAATTTGAAATCGTTGATCAGTATACTGGAAAAAAATTCTGGTATTTTTATCTTTAAGTCATTTACATTACAAATGAAAATATGATAAGGTAATGTTCCCTTTATAATGATGAGGTACTTGGATTGGATAGTTCATGATTGGATGAAATATTGGCAGAGTTGGCATCGTAAAAAAGTTGCATAGTAGCGACATAAAAACAGTGGCCAGCGGGGCGGATGGACTTTTAACCGCGTGTCTTTAGACCGCGCATGATTTTTCTAGTCGCGGTCAAAATTCATTGGATAAAAGAAATTACACCGCTTACTGATAAAATTTTGGATGCACGGTCAAAATTCATTCTTGAAATGAAATAAAACCGCATTTTGAAAATGAAATTAGACCGCGCGGACAAAAGTCATTTTGGAATTGCGGTCTTATTTCATTTCAAGAATGAATTTTGTCCGCGATGAAAATTTATAAGCGGTTCAAAAATTAAAATGGCAATATGTAATTCATTTTGGAAAAAAAAAAATTCATTCATGTTTTCGTCGCGGCATAAATTCATTTGCAAAATGATTTTAGACCGCTACATCGTGTTACAATATCTTACAAACCATCCGCCACATTGGCATTCAAAATTCAATGATAACAAACAATTTGGTTTGAAAATATTTATTGCATTGAAATTTTAATTTTTCACATTTAATAATGAATGAGATACGTAAAAAAGTCAAGTGAATGTTTTATTTAAATAAGTTTGAACAGGACCGTTGCAAAATGGACACTTTAATATTGGCCTGTATTCTTCTTCCATATTTCTTTATAAAAATTTGCTCAATTTTTCATCGTGGGTATTGACCAAGATTGCCCAGCAATCGGAACAAACTTTCAAATGACCACATGGTAAAATGGTCACCTGGCTTATGTTGTCAAGACAAACACAGCACCGCATTAATCTCAACACATTTTCAGAGTTCGATGGCTGAGTTTGTGATGATGATTCTTCATCGTCCTCATCAATATCGGAATGATCATTTTCAGGCCTAGCAATGTCCACGCTGTCGAAATTATCTAAATTGTCAGTCACTCGTGAGTCAATTTGAAACGCCATTCGATTTATGAAAATGGCCCCAGTTATTTTGTTTTTTTCAAGCTCTTCACTGGCTTGAAGGATTTTTGCAACACGATCCTGAAAATCATTAGAAATGAGAATTTTCATTTTATAAAAAAGAATATAATCATTTAATAGAATGAAAGTCATAACATTTTTTGTTTTAAGACAAAATAAAAAAAAAAAATTACTCGATATGCACGCTTCTTTGGAGGAGCAGTAGAACCACCACTCTTTATAAGTAAATCATATTCCCTTGACTTTGAAAATTCGTAATCCAATAAATACGAAACAAATTTGAAGAAATGGCCATGTTTCATCAACCTTTTTCCCAAAACTCCATTCTGAGCTTCGAGCGATCCAGTGGTCCTTGTAGTTAGTTTGAAAACCGAAATTTTTTCCGGGCCCTCCTGCATATTTAATGCAACAAAATTAATGAATATTTCCCAAATGAATAACCAAGAAAAATTACCTTTTTTATCCATTGGTTTTCGAAGTATTTCAAAAAAGGTTTGCAAACCTTTTCATCTACTACTTGTTTCTTCCGCGACATTAGTACGTAAATGAATGGAATTGCCTTATGAAAATGAGAGAGAAAAAGAGAAAAATAAATGAAATGAAATGAGAGAGAGATAGAGAAAAAAAAAATTACCTGATCACAAAACCCGATGTATACTATCAATAATTGATAGAATTGTCCCAAAGGACAAATTTTGAATGTTGCATCCATAAGATAGTAAATTTTAGTTTTAAATCGACCTCAATGATTAGAAGTTATAGAAGATTTTCTTCCAAAAATAAATTCAAATTTTTCGGCTCGTTGTAGTTAAAAGAATGATTGATTGAAAATATTATTTCAACGACATGAACAACGAACGACACGGATGTGTCTTTGCATCATTTTTCGAATATGATTGAGAGTTGAGAGGCAATTCTTTGAGCGCACAAATGCAAAACCAATTGGAAAAATTCAAATGTATTACAATGAATGTTTTTTGTTTTTTTTTCATTTGTTGCTGAAGCACGAGCCAAAAATTATGAATTATGTGTGGTGCATACTCTCATTTTTTTCGCTCGAATTATCAAATTAATTACTATTTTTTTTACTTTTTTAACTAAACAAATATTTGATGCCATCTTCAGTAGATAAATGCATGATCATTTCTGAATTGTAGTGAATGATATAGTTGTAAATTGATTTATTCTCAATGGTTTCATATGAGGACTTGATCTCAAATTCTCGTTCGAAAAAAATAGAAATAAAAAGGAAAAACACAAAGACATTAATTCAGACTTGAAACTCAAGTTCTTGATTTTATTCATAAAGTGTAAAAACAGCCCCCATCACAACATACAAGCAATACATTCCTATCCATTCGTGTTGTTTGATCGATGGCAAAAATAAATGTATGACAAAGAAAGCAAGTATAAAGGGGAATCAAAAATATTTCCATTGTGATTCGCTCAACAATTTTACCACTACCATTTTATTCTCAAACAAGTAATTTTTTGTAAACGGAAAGATAAAAAAAAAGTTAGCAGAAGTTGCATCGAAATAAGATGGCAGAGTGAGAGAGGGAAAAAAGGAGAGGTTAACTCAAATGAAGATGAAGAGAGTGAGAGATAGAAAGAGTCAATGAGAATAATGACAGCACATAAATTATATTCCATTTTATGCATCTAATCCTTCGCCAAATGTAGCCAAAATACTAATACATAGCCACACGGTTTGGTTCACTGAAGTGAAAGTATAAGTTTCAGTGTGCGCTTAAGTATTAGTATATTGCTCAACATTTGTATTCGTCTTTGTTGTCAGTTCACTATAGCATTTATTTCGCACTCTATTCTTCATTCGATGGTCAAGTAAGCAAGAAGCAAAGAATAACTTCGAATCAATCAATAACATTTCGTAATTTATCTTCATTAATCGTATTTAATTGGTTATTATTTCGAAGGAAAACTTGTTTTGGTTGACAATGGCGAAAATTTACATTAAATTTTATGATCCATTTCGGATTACTGGTACCGATTTCGCACCTGTTGAAGACGATAATTTGCGTCGAATCATCTTTTCGCCCAACAATATTCATGGTATATCGGTTGTTGGTCTTCGTGACAAGACTTTATTAATCACAAATGAAAGCCGGACACCATTTCGCTTCAGTTTAAGTCACAATCATCGTGTGTTGGCTGTTGTGCGATACGATAGAACGGTACCCTACTTGAGCGTCAATAATAATTGGCGTATTATAGAAAGTGGCGTCGAAAACATTACAATCAATGAAAATCCGGACCTCATTTTCTCGCCACATTTTAATATTGACTTTGGTGGTGTTTTTGGAATATATCGCGTTGACATCAAATTTGAAAACAGTGGGTTTGCGGCATGTACATTTTCGGATAGGGACCTTTTGTTTATACGAATGAATGGCAATCATTCGCATCCAAGATTGGTCGAATTCATCAATTCGGCTATCTTGCAGGCTCCAATTTCGGAAGCTAGAGCCAGAAATTACGTGCGGGCAAATCCACAATTTTTGGATCAATTCATCGGACCAGAAATATTGCGTGGACCAGTGACATTGGAAGGAATGATGACATTCCTCCAGGCATATCCAGATATTTTTGCAGAAATTGGAAGACAATTTTTCCGTAATTGGACCATCAACACCCAATGGGGTTTACAATGATATTTTGCGACACATTTCATTTCTTTCATTTTCTTCTTTTTATACAATCATTTTTGAATTTCATATTTTCGAAATAATACAATAAAAAATTCTTTGTCACATCACATATATTTTTTAAAATCAATGGTTTCCTCATGCATGAGGAAAATATTTATTTAAAAAAAATTGAAATCTGGCAAAATAATATCTGATAAAATTAGATATGTGGAAATTACATCTCAGATTATATTTTTGGAATTAAAATCTGGAGTATATATTTTATTTTTGCAGATATTATTGGGAGATTTTATTTTCCATTTTTTATTTCCCCAGATTTTATTACTG
>JAQOWM010000042.1:0-123147 GCA_029041755.1 Resseliella maxima | reverse complement strand
AAATGTACACAAAGAGGAATTAATTTGGATTCAATATCACCCGAGCTGATAAAATAAATAGACATAATCGAAAACCCTGGACCATGAAAAATGAAAGATTCAATGTTAGACACTAGGTTAGATATGATTCACTTTTTTTTTCATCGATGAGATGCATATTGTTCATGGGCTACTTTAGATGATGAAAAACTTGTAAACTTGTTACATATTGCAATAAAACTTTCACTAAAAACAACTTAAAGCAGCTAAAACCAGATATTGTGAAAAAATTTACCGTGACAGAGTTCGGAATATTTTTTGCAGGTGTGTTAGGTCCGGAAAAAAAAAATCTCAATTTAAGAAAAAAACATGTGCAATTAATATGTACGAAATGTGTACTTTACGTACATGTAATTTTTGGAATTGTGTACTTGGAAATCTTTCGAGAAAAAATGTGTACTAAAATCACGTTTTGTAAAACTTTCACAAAAATTAATATTTCTTGAAACGGATTTCACAAGAAATATGTACGAAATATGTACTCTCCGAAACGAGAAGAATTTTTTAATTTTTCCCATTTTTTTCAGAAAAAATCGCACTTTCAAATTTTAAATCGGAGAAATCGAAAAAAATTCAAAAATTCGTTGTCACCAGAAATATGTACGAAATATGTACTTTCTATTGCACTAAGAATTATTTCATTTTGTTTATAATTGTAATGTGTACGGGAAATGAAAAACTTGAACCATGTACTATAATTACGTTTTGTAAAATTTTCACAAAAATTCAAATTTCTTGAAACGGATTTCACTAGAAATATGTACGAAATGTGTACTTTATGAAAAGATATGAATTTTTCATTTTTTTTTATTTTTCTAGAAAATATTACATTTTATTTATTTCTTCAATTATATTTTTTGACAATTTAGAATGATATATATTTTGATGGATTCTTCCTCATTCAGTATGCCGTCGATGAATTGGGTTATGTAATCGTTCATTTCAATCAATTACCTCTGTAAAAACAAGAAAATCATTAATATTCATTGGAAATTTATATAAAAAAAATCATTCATTCTTTGAGCCACTAGAAAAACTTGAATAATTACCTTTCACCTGTCTGTAATCAAAATAAAAATTTGAAGAAAAAAACATTATTAGATTTGTACGAAAATAAAAGATGTTCTATGAATTGACCAATCAGATGCGATGAGCCATGTCAAATGAAATATAAAATGAAAAAAATTCAACATTAGGACAAATATTTAAACAAATACAATACCTGTAATATAAGAGAAAAACTGGATGAATAGATTTTCCTTCGCTGATTGTCTTTGCTTGTGTTGGGTGACAGTCGACATATGTGTACCACAATCCATCACTGCGGAGCGAATGTGCAATAAAATGTCCTGGTGCCTTTTTTATTATTCCTCTAAGTAAATATTTATCATCGTGTATCATCAGTTCCTTTTGGATTTCGCTAATTTTCATTGAATGCTGATAAACTCCATCCAAATCAAGAACTACAGCAGGATTGAATGTTTGTGTTCTATTCAATTCTTCCATGGTGTCACAATTTTTGCAGACTTTTTGATCTTTTTTCAATTTCAATGATGGTTGTATATTTTTGAGCTCAAGATCATCATATCGTAATGGTAAACTGACCAAGCACTTTCTTGTGTTATTTGAACACGATGAACAGCGTTTTTCTTCGATTATCGAATACAGATAAACATTTTCCTTGCACAAAGCAGTAAACATATCCATCACACTCATATAACAATCTAGCTGGATTATTTTACGATTAATGATGCTTTTTTCCGCAAATACTGAATGCAGCATTTTTTCTCTTCGGTAGAGTAAATCTTCCATATCATGCCAATTGCAAAAATCTGATAGAAGTCTTACAAATTCGTTGGAATTATTATTGTCAATACAATTTTGGAATAATGGAGAATCCATATAACAAGCAGCATATAATTGAAATATAGCATCGAATGGACATGTATTGTTTGTAATCAATGAATGATTCTTCTTCTTTTTTCCCCAAATATTTGCGTTCATAATAGTGCGAATTCGGCCTAGTTCTTTCACCGGCTCCAAAATACTGGTCTTACAACGACGGGATAATTTTTCTCTTTTTATGTCTAGATTTAAATTCCTCCAATTTTCTTGAGGTTCATCACACGTTAAATCATTATCCATATCGATGCATTCGTCTATTGCTTTTCCCTTTTTCGGTTCATGCATTTTTTTTTCTAGTGACCCGAAGTTTTTCTCTACGTCGGCAACAGCCTGCTGTTCTTGTGTATTTTTTTTAACGATTGTTTGTATTAAACGGCCATTTAAATTATCAATATATCGACGCGTAAATACATCATCTCTTATGTTCTTTTCACTGGAAAAAAGTACATTTTTGACAATATTAAATTCCAGGGCCATGAAATGAACAACAACAATAACAAGTATTTAGACATAAGCAAATGACAAAAAAAATCGTCACAAATCTGGTGGAAAGTAGAATAAGCATTATATTTGGGTATGATTTTGTTGACAAGAACTGAAAATGGCTTTGTACTGTACAGAGTTTTATTTTTTTTTCCGATAGGTGTGCTGCGATAAATGTATTCAGTGCCGATTTCATGTTCTTGTTAAATTCAGAGTCTGTTGTCGCTGATGAAGGATTTTTGTTGGTTGAATTAAAGCAACTCATTAATATGTTGCTAAACATATGCATTTTTGTTAAAAATTCACAGACTGTTTTTTCGAATCCTTCTGCGTAAAATGGATTTTCTGTCATAGTTGAGGGTGCTTCATCAAGTGACTCATTTAGTCTTTCATTCACATATTCATCCTTTACTCTAAATTTGATATTTTCAATCCATTTACCAAATTTAGGTTCACCTTTTTGTACGCTTACATTAGAGTCTTCGTCTTTCTTCTCGCTTTTGATATTTACACTCGATTCAAATATCTCATCAATATCAGTACAATGTGTATCAGTCAGTTTTTTTAAAGACATCATTGCATTTGTCACATATTCATAGCGATTCAATAAAACAATGAACATATTTTCAATTAAAACTTCTGCTAACTTAATGTCGTCGTTCAACAACAAGAAACCAAAAATTCGTGTATACATTTTTTTTTTGTTGCGATCAAAACTTGAAAACATGTTTGTAATTTGTTTGACTATATGGTTGCGATCCAGTCGCTGATATGCAGCTGGTGGTTCAGCGCTGTTGAATAGTGCGTCAAAACATTTGTTATCGTATTCAGTCATCGACTGACATTGACTGAATGCTTGAGTGCAAGCTAACAATAAAGCGGCAGAGTTATCTGTAATGATTTCATTTACAGTCTTAGTAGCACTTAAAGAGGTGCGCTTCCATGTATCCAACATAGCACGAATATTCGGTGCATCATGACGTTGTGTAAGCACTTGATACACAGGTTCTTTTGCATTTGTTGTATGCAATTTTATGACATATAAAAATATGGGCTTGTATCTTCCATATAACATGGAATAGCTCGATGTTTTCGGCTTTTGAATAGGCACTCCACTACTGTCTTAAGAAATTATAATCCGTTTTCGATTGGTTTCAATTCGTAATAGCTCCTTCTGATAAGGTGTGGAAAATGTGCATTCGAATGGATCCAATCCTATATTTTCAATAGTATTCTGGTAGCGTTCTGTGTATTTCATCTCACGTATTGATATAGTGGGATCTTCATGAAATATGAGTTCATTTATTTGTTTAGATTTCATATATCGAAGAGTTGACACATTGGGAAGAAATGGTGGCTGTGTATCACCAATTCTTAAGTATTTATTAGCTAATTTGGCTACTACAACTGCTGCTTTATCTGTTTTCTACATATCCAGAATTTCTTTCTTTTCTTCGCCACTGATAACAT
The DNA here is from genome assembly GCA_029041755.1 of Resseliella maxima. Classification (NCBI taxonomy): domain Eukaryota; kingdom Metazoa; phylum Arthropoda; class Insecta; order Diptera; family Cecidomyiidae; genus Resseliella; species Resseliella maxima. The sequence continues at coordinate 119,250 of JAQOWM010000042.1, read as the reverse complement.
ATTTCTTATCATGATACACATCTTTGTTAAAGTCGGAAATCTGCACGGTTAATAATTTATGATTGCTTTCTGTGAAAGCAAATAATTTCACTGAACATCCTTGTTGTAAGCAATTATTATTGACTGTAAATTCATTGGTTGCCATGCGAGGTCTTCCGACCGTCCATACGCAAGGGATTCTCGACATTGTGAAAACCAATTTTCTGAAAATCGGAGCCCACTCTTTGCTCGGTTTTGCATTACCATTTTCATATTTAAACAAGTGGAATCCATTGATGTCGATTTTAAATTCTTGGTGATTTTGTGAATAAAGTTTGTATTTATCATATGTATCACACATATAGTCATTGAATGTCGATTCTTTTTCTATATCTTCTACTAAATGTGGCATTCGTTTACCGAAATAACGCTTTGCGGAAAGATAAACAGCTTTATTGTTAGTATTTCCAACCTCTTCAGCAATCTGTTGATAAATATTTGTTTCACTTGGCAATAAAATCTTGTCATTTTTCACGATTTCATGGGTAAATTGATTAAATTTGGCGTGCAATTGTTCAGTTTTATTCAAAAACTTTGGTCCTCTCTTTCGTGAATTTGATTCGATAGATGGTGAAGAGATTTTACATTCATTAGAATCATTCGTATTTTGTTGCGTATTATTTTCATATTGATCATCTAAACAATATATAATTCCCTAGTAAATGAAATTCAGCCAATTGATGTTGTAATATTACCTTCACTTATTTCACCTACACTCGATGTGTCGCTTCCGTATACTTCGTGGTAGAATTTTGAGGTGCGAGATTTTAATTTCCTCTCGCAAATTGATTCTTCTGATGTTAAACCACTTTTACTTTTTATAAATGTTGAACTGTTTGCACCTAATTCTGTTTCAGCTACGAAAAAAACGCTAATCATGAGCAGGAAATTCTCATATAAAATCGAAGCTGATACTTACTGCGCTGATGCTTTTTATCGTGTTCTAAAACTATGCTGTCTCCCTCTTTAATCGAAAATATTTTCTTACATATTTTAAATATGCCTTAAATTGGTTATCGGGAACGGTATTTATCCAAGGATAAATAGATTTCCAGATTCTTTTGAAGGTTGGATTTCTTGATGCCATTTTTGCTTTTCACTTGTGCACAATTGAAAAACTTGTGAAAAAATTAATCACTGACAAAATGAAAGACATATGCCATGTAGTCAGAAAAAGTTTATACTTCGTGTAATTATAATTCATAAACAAAAAGTGTATTTTCGAGATGTACGACAAGAAATAAACAAAAGAAAAAAGTGTGTGCACAAAAATATATTCCCAATAAATGATATTGATAAAGATATAATATGTCATCATATTTCCTTTCTTTTTTGTTAGTTTCGCGAGCACATTAACTCAAATTCAGCATATTCGATTCAGAATGAGACATCAAATAATTCGTTGTTATCAACGCTCATTATAATAATGATATCTCGTGAATTAAAAAATCAGCAAAATCGAAAATGGTACAAAAAATACAATGCGGTATTTTTTCTCTTTTGTCGAAATCAACAATAATTGACAAATAATTTGCAAATGATAATGTCTCTGTGTGTGCTGCCAATCGATTAAAGCATTTATAGCCAAATAATTTCGAAATGAATGTTTATCATTTGAAAATATTGTTTATGTCTACAGTCTCCAAAAATATTTCTGGCTTTCGTAATTCTTCTTTTATACATAGATCGCAGGAATTCATTTGTAAACGATAACTGCAAAAGACGGGTAAATTAGATCAGAATAATTATGTTTTATGTCAAAAAAGTCATCAAAAATGATATTAAATCAATAAAATCATTGAGATTTTATTTTGATTATGGTTTTTCTTCAAGACAATTCGAATATTGGGACGCACTGGAAAAGAAAATGAGGCATACATAAAGATTTAGCTTCTCTTCTTTCGATTATAGTTGTTCAAATTGTTTACAGTGAATGTCAGATGTATTTGAATAATAGAGACGTAAATTCCATAATAAATCTCAGCATACTTTAGTGTCAATGTGACGCTTTAAAAATTTTTCATGTGCATATAGCTATATAACTATAGTTCGAAGTAATCTCTTTGATATTTTTTATTAATTAGGTATTCGCAATTTGTGATTCATTCAGATTTATTTATAACAACTCGAATCCGTCGATATAAATTCAATTTGATTACATAAATAAATATGGTGTTTATATTATAGAAATAGACACACTCTCAGCACAATTTAATGTCAATGTGAGCGTTTTCAATTTTGTTCATGTGCATATAGTTCGAAGTATTCTCTTTAATATTTGTTATCCATTGAGAGATTCATTCAGTTTTGAATCCGTCACTAAAAATTCAATTTGATTGCATAAATAAAAATGGTGTTGATATTATAAGAGAAGACACGAAGGAATAATTAACAGTCAACAGCCAGAATCGGAACAATAAAGTGACTTTCAAATTATCGCATTTTGCTGAAAAAGAACACAATTCTCGTTTGAAATTTTTATATGGAAAGTGTCGTTTTGGTGAAACATGTCTTTGTTTTCAAAAATTCTCAACAAACTGATGTTGCTGCCGGTATCATCGCGATGGGAATCGAAAAAGCCTTTGAGGACTCAAACGTTGATGAAGAATCGGTTGTGGGTGATATTGCATCGGAAATAAAACGACTTTCGTCCGACGACGTAGCATTATCCAGTGCAATGACAGAATTTAAAATCGTAACTTTCACCGCAATTGGTATCATGGCCGTTCTTGTTTTATTAATAATTGCTGCCAAAATGTATGCACAAGTCATCGTGAAGCGGAGCACGAAGAAATTCGTCCATGCTCTTGAAAAAGCATAAAATTAAGGTAATTATTCAAGTTTTTCTAGTGGCTCAAAGAATGAATGATTTTTTTTATATAAATTTCCAATGAATATTAATGATTTTCTTGTTTTTACAGAGGTAATTGATTGAAATGAACGATTACATAACCCAATTCATCGACGGCATACTGAATGAGGAAGAATCCATCAAAATATATATCATTCTAAATTGTCAAAAAATATAATTGAAGAAATAAATAAAATGTAATATTTTCTAGAAAAATAAAAAAAAATGAAAAATTCATATCTTTTCATAAAGTACACATTTCGTACATATTTCTAGTGAAATCCGTTTCAAGAAATTTGAATTTTTGTGAAAATTTTACAAAACGTAATTATAGTACATGGTTCAAGTTTTTCATTTCCCGTACACATTACAATTATAAACAAAATGAAATAATTCTTAGTGCAATAGAAAGTACATATTTCGTACATATTTCTGGTGACAACGAATTTTTGAATTTTTTTCGATTTCTCCGATTTAAAATTTGAAAGTGCGATTTTTTCTGAAAAAAATGGGAAAAATTAAAAAATTCTTCTCGTTTCGGAGAGTACATATTTCGTACATATTTCTTGTGAAATCCGTTTCAAGAAATATTAATTTTTGTGAAAGTTTTACAAAACGTGATTTTAGTACACATTTTTTCTCGAAAGATTTCCAAGTACACAATTCCAAAAATTACATGTACGTAAAGTACACATTTCGTACATATTAATTGCACATGTTTTTTTCTTAAATTGAGATTTTTTTTTTCCGGACCTAACACACCTGCAAAAAATATTCCGAACTCTGTCACGGTAAATTTTTTCACAATATCTGGTTTTAGCTGCTTTAAGTTGTTTTTAGTGAAAGTTTTATTGCAATATGTAACAAGTTTACAAGTTTTTCATCATCTAAAGTAGCCCATGAACAATATGCATCTCATCGATGAAAAAAAAAAGTGAATCATATCTAACCTAGTGTCTAACATTGAATCTTTCATTTTTCATGGTCCAGGGTTTTCGATTATGTCTATTTATTTTATCAGCTCGGGTGATATTGAATCCAAATTAATTCCTCTTTGTGTACATTTTGTAGAATACACAAATATTAGCTACTAAATTATTTGCCTGACAACAGTGAAGTTGAACCCAATTTGATTCCAAAGATGTATTTTATATGAGCGAACGGAAAGGTGCTAGGTGCTGAGAACTATTCGTTTCATTGTTTTCCATATTGCTTATTTGTTTATTTACACTTATACGTTCTTATATGCGTAATATTTGACAAATATTGGGCCATTCGTTTTAATTATCAGCCCCTATAGAAAATGCGTTTCCGTATCCGTTTCCGTATCAGTTTCCGTATCCGTTTTCCGTTACTCTGGGTATCTTTTTTTTAATTCGATATAATGGAATATTTATATTTGTTTTTCATATTGAATTGATTCGTTTGTGACACTTCAAATCATATCATCTGAAACATATTTGTGAATATAAAATTAGGCTCTTGCATTACATATATAAATAACTGAATTTTAGTGTATGGAAAATTGTCCATTGTGATATACGTAGTTTTCTTGTTAGCTTGATAGCTTTGAGTCGAGAAATAGTACGCTAATCATATTTCTTGGTTGAACAATAATAAAACAATTTGACTACCGCATCAATGATGATGAGAAAGATAAATTGTAGATTTATTTCCGTGGCAATAAAATGTACTTTTCGGGTTCGGATTCCTGTGTAGAGAGTCCATCTTATGAATGAATGCCATTCGTCTAAGAATCCGTTTTCGGATCCGCATCCAAATCCGTTCCATTCATATCCGTTCATATTCCGCTTCCGTTCCATTCATATCCGTTCATATTCCGTTTCCGTTCCGTTCCATTTCCGTTTCATTTCCGTTTCCGTTCCGTTTCATTTCCGTTTCCGTTCCGTTTCTATTCTTTTTTGTTTCATTGTTCATTTTCTATCCGTGTCCGTTTCCGTTCCGTTTCTGTTCCGTTTCCGGAAAAACGGAACGGATATCCGTTCTGGGGTACAAAGTCATGTACCCGTTAATTTAATAGACCGTGATGGCCGCCCAAATTAAACGGATAATTCAACCTCAGAATAAGACCTTTCTATTGATATATAGGATACCTATATTAAATACTCGGAAATAAGAGAAAAAGTTCCTGAAGAAAATTTGTCTGAAAAAAAAAACAGTACTAAATTAATAGGCTCTACATTTCATGTAGCGCCTAAAAAAATCCATTCTTGTTTACGACGAACATTTGTTTCCAAATAATAATATAACGTGATCCAGAGTCGCCGAAACCGCATTTTATGAAATAAATATAGCAGCTATCGAGCTGAATACGCTAGTATGAGGATTGGAATTGAACACACGCTTCCCACTCTACATTGATATATAAGCAAGGTTTGACATTATAATTTCATAAATTTGACAGATAGAATTTGGAAAAATCTCAAGTTTGCTTTTGTTTTTGGCAAAAAATTGCCTAAACGACTATTAAATTATCAACCAATTTTAGAGCATTTTCTCAGGTAATTTTAGAACATTTGGAAAGGATAGCCATTTGGAATGTTTCAGTGATAGAAAATAATATTGTATTATATTATGTTCTATATAATAATGATTCGTGAAAAAGTGAAAAGTTTTTCCGTAATTCCACCTAAACGGTATGAATGACATTAATTACGATCGAGCACGTAGAATATATCCGCCATTTTGAAAATAGCGACACCTATAAGAGCGCCTAAGTTATCGGTTATTGAGATTGTCAGATTCACATGAAATATTGTTGAACTGTTCTTTGAAATTCTTGAATTTATTTATTTTTTTTTTTTCGAGGAAAGCGATATAAAGGGTGATTCATTGGAACCTTTTTTTAAATTTTAAACAAAACACTAATCGAATTTTATTATGGATCGAAAGAACACTCTTTGACATTTTCTTTTTGGATATTATCTCATGTAAATGTTGACCACGGTTACGCTTGAGGTGATCCAAACTAAGGGTCCAATTTTGAACGACACGTTCGAGCATTGCGACCGGTATCTCACGAATTACTACACGCGTAATATTGGCTTCCAGGGGCCTATTGCACCATTCATTGTAAATTGTAAATTGTAAATTGTAAATTGTAAATTGTAAATTGTAAATTGTAAATTGTAAATTGTAAATTGTAAATTGTAAATTGTAAATTGTAAATTGTAAATAATTTAAAATTGATTTACAATTCTACAATTTATTGTAAAATGTGATTTACAATTGTAAGATTATTTGTAAATTGCGATGAACCACTATCATTGTATATTAACAAATTATTAAACATACAAATATTTTCATCTGATTGAAATAAATTTAACTAATAAAAGAAAACATATTCCAAATTATGTGAAATTTTATTTTAAGGCATCGTTTTATTCATTAATAATTGGGAAAGAAATTTCATTGTTTCATCAATTATGAAATGTATACATAAAAAATTAGATGATAAAAATTTTGTTCAGGTTTTTGTATTTAAAACATTCTTAGATTATAATCTATTTATACATTTCATAATTGATGAAACAATGAAATTGTTTCCCAATTATTAATGAATAAAACGATGCCTTAAAATAAAATTTCACATAATTTGGAATATGTTTTCTTTTATTAGTTAAATTTATTTCAATCAGATGAAAATATTTGTATGTTTAATAATTTGTTAATATACAATGATAGTGGTTCATCGCAATTTACAAATAATCTTACAATTGTGAATCACAATTTGCAAATAATCTTACAATTGTAAATCACATTTTACAATAAATTGTAGAATTGTAAATCAATTTTACAATTTACAATTTACAATTTACAATTTACAATTTACAATTTACAATTTACAATTTACAATTTACAATTTACAATTTACAATTGAATGGTGCAATAGGCCCCAGGGCTTCAATTGAAGCTGGATTTTCCCTAAAGACCAGAGACTTCGTGTAACCCCTAAGAAAATAATCTAAAGGAGTTAAATCGCTCGATCTAGGTGGCCAATTCACCGGTCCGTAACGTGAAATTAAATGCTCATCAAAACGATTTCGCAATAAGTCCATAGATTCTCGCGCTGTATGTGGAGTAGCGCCGTCTTGTTGAAATCATTTAAAGACCATTATTGCCCTTCAGCGTCTGGTCTGTTTTGTAATGGCATCCCCTTAACAATCTTTCTCCAGCAAACCCTATCGAAAGCCAGGTCTTGAGTTTCCCCATTCCAATCATACCCCCTTTTGTTCAAATCGTTCCTTACTGAATCCAAATATCGCCTCCGCGGTCTACCTCTACCTCTCGGTGCATTCACTTCCGCATTCAAAATTAACTTTGGCAAACGACACTCATTCATACGTTGTACATGCGCAAACCATCTTAATCTCGAATTTCTTGCTAACTTATCAACCGAATCCACATTCAAATCCTTACGCACTTTCTCATTTCTAATTCTATTCTCTTACAAGATTTAAAATACAAGAACATGAATATTGTTAAATCGATCCGAGCAGTAAAATAAAATTTGAAATATAAAAAATAATTTTTTGTAAGAATCGGAATTACGATGTGAAATTTGCCAAAACAAGCCGGACTTGAATAAACTGGCAGCAAATAAAGATTATCAACAATCATAATTATTATTAAATAAAGAAATATTAAATTATATTTGGTAAAATAATGCAAAATAGCATTTCATTTAATAATTTGAAAAAGTAGTTCCGGATACGATCTTGGAGCCACAATTGTGGCTCCGGCGAAAAATGGGTTGGACACAATTGCTCTATAACAAAATAATAATAATAAAAAAAAAATTAATCACTATAATAATAATTGTCCTTAAATATTGTGTCTCTATTATTGGGCCTACACAAATAGGTGTAGTATATTGGATGTGCAACATAATTTGTCGGTATTTTTTTGTTAAAATAACCATTTATTTATATATATAATGAAAATTACATATTATTCAAAGTATTGCCCATCGCAAGCCACTACTTTTGCCCATCTTTCAGGCAACTTATGGATTCCATCCCAAAAGAACTTCTCATCTTTTGCGCCGAAAAAGTCATCAAGCCATTTTTTGATACCTTCAACTGAAGTGAACCGTATTCCGGAAAGGTGATTCTGCATTGACCGAAACAAGTGGTAATCAGAAGGGGCAAGGTCTGGGCTATAAGGCGGGTGAGGCAGAATTTCCCATCCGACATTTTCCAAGTAATTTTTAATAGGCACCGCAATATGTGGCCGAGCATTGTCATGATGGAAAATTATAGACTCATGTCTGGTCGCATATTCTGGTTGTTTTTGCTTGATTGCTGCGTTCAATTTGATGAGTTGTTGTCGGTAGAGTTCCCCATTAATGGTTTCACGCGGTTTTAGCAGCTCATAAAACAGTGCACCCTTCTGGTCCCACCAGATACAGAGCATTACCTTGGCGCCATGGATATTTGGCTTGGCCGTCGATTTTGCTGGTTGGCCAGGCTTCACATATGATTTTTTGCGCTTTGGATTGTCGTAATGAATCCACTTTTCATCGCCAGTAACCATACGATGCAAAAACAACTTATTTTTATGGCGAGCGAGCATCATTTCAGACATGCAAAATCGTCTTTCAACGTCTCTTTGTTTCAATTCGTGTGGCACCCAGTTTCCTTGCTTTTGAATGTATCCAGCTGCTTTTAAACGTTTTGAAATTATTTTGTGAGTAACTCCCAATGATTTTGCAATTTCTTCTTGAGTTTGACAGCAATCTTCATCAAGTAATGCTTCTAGTTCTTCATCTTCAAACTTTTTTGGTTGTCCAGAGCGCTCTTTGTCTTCTGTTTCAAAATCACCACTTCTAAACCGTATAAACCACTTCTGACACATGCTAACGCTTATAGAATAGTCAGGGTAAGCTTCAGTGAGTAAACGATGCGCTTCTGTTGTACTTTTCTTTAAATGAAAGTAGTGTATCAAAACTTCCCGCAAATGTTGTTTTGAAGGCTCGAAATTTGACATTTTCAACGTAATTATAAACTTGTGTAAATTAGCTAGTGTATACTTTGACAAACGGAATTTACAAGATCTTTAAGATACAATAGCTGTCACTGTCAAAATCTAGGACGGATGAATAGATATGAGGTTAGTAACAAATACCGACAAATTAGGTTGCACTACCAATAGAACAGCACCATCTGTGTGATATTTCAAATTTAGTACTGAATTAGTACTATTTGACAATTGTTCTAAAAGATGCCAATATATCTCAGGCTCTTTGGAAAATCTCTTCGAGGAGGGAGGGGTTTTTACCAAAAACAGTTGCAAAAGAATTTTGTAAACCACGAACCCGCCTGACCAGAATTTTTTTTGCTCATACCCCGTTGCAACCTTTGGTCTATACCGACAAAATGAATTTGGTCTACTTTCAACGTCAACATATATAATGAGAATAAAATCGAATGGCAAAACGTATAGAAAATAACATTCATAGATTTAAAGAATAAACAAAAGCAGTATTTCTTGCTAAAAAAAATCACTGTAAGTATAGATCATACGTGTTCAAATGATAAATCCAGTAGCATGATCTGAATCTAGTGGCTTGCCAGCAGTGTTGATAAAGCGTGCGTCAGCATCGCATGCAGCAATACGCACGTCGTAGAAGTCTATATATTTTTGAGTTTATTATTTTGAGCGCAAACCGGCTGGATCCATTTCATGCTACTGGATTTAGCATTTGAACACGTATGGTATAAATTAGTATTCTAAGCTTTCAATAATTTAAAAATAAAAAATAACAGTATTGTGTGTACATAACATGAAAAAAACAAATTATAAGTCAAAATCATTTGTTATTCTTTGTCAGAATTTTTTTGTAAATTCTTTAAAAGTAAATTCCATGTTTTTTTTCATGAACCGAACTGTGAATACGAATACCTGTGTAGAAAAATATATTATTCTATTAGATTTGAGAAATTTGCCTCTTGATTCCACTCCAGAAGGGACAATAATTTTTCATTAAGAGAAAAAGCTACGATTTCTTCTTATTACGTAAAATGTTAAATCTTTAGATCTAGTTTGAAACAATTGTCCTTCAATTGTTGGTTTATTAAAGTTGCTATGAAATGTAAAAACTTTTATTACATAAAAAATTTCGAATTCAATTTTTAGTACTTACTTTTCTTCATACGAATTTTTATTCAAAGAACATTGGATTTTATTGTTGAACATTATGCATAATATTTATTTACACTCATTTTCAATTATATGAATCGTGTGATAAATTTATTGTTGAAAATTTGTGCCATTTGCATTTATACATTTGATTTCGGTGTGTTATTTGTAAAATAAATTTAATGAGATTTTCACAATCATTTCACTACCTTTGTTAAAACTTCAATTTTATTATGTAAAATCAACATTATAGTTTTCGATATCAGTTTCCTTTTTCAGAGTATATTTATTTGATTCTTAAGACATTGTTAATGCTGTAATCAATAAATATAATTTCATATGTTCACATTTTGACTTCGAAAATTTCAATTCAGTTCGATTTTTCGAATTTTTCATGTTCAATTGTCAATATAATCATACTAAAAAATCATTTTACTCTTTTTTTATTGCATATTCATTGTGTAGGAACTTATAACTAACTATGTTATAATACTCAATAAATATTTTTTTATTATACAATATGAAATAGGTTCAAATACTTTAGTACACAAAAATCGGTGCGCGATTTTCACCTCTAAAGATTTGACATATAAATTTCAATAGCAATGCACTGATGCTGTTGCTTTTTAATTTTTTTTTTCTTTTCATCTATATGCAAGATTTTTATTCCAAGTTCCATAAATAAATCAATCAAATTATGCGGTGTAAATGGAATTCAATCTCAAAAATACATACGTTAATAATTATTGTTTTCAAAAAAAGAGCATAAAACGTAAAATCATACAATACAAACAGAATTTGTTATACACGGAATTATTTAATTCTGAGATTTTTATTAATCTTTTTGCATAACAATTAGTCTTTTCTTTTTTATTTTATTTTTTTTTATAAATAATTAATTAATTATTTATTAATAATAATTAATTTATTATTAATTAATACTTAATAATTATTACAATGGTGAACTTGGAACTGGCGTAAGAGTGGTTAAAAGTAAAAAAATGTGATACAGATTATTTATGGGGGAAAATGATAAAATATGTGGCATGAAAGTGTTTTCTATCAACCAGTTGTTCCAAATATTCAATATGTATGTCATATATTTGTTATCAACTGAAATAGCTATAAATTAGATACTCTATACAATATGGAATATACAAACTTCAAATTTCACTTGCCATTTCTTTCGAAACATTTCTGTATGATGTTTTCCATAGGTGTGAAATTTTGTTACTAATTAGTAGATTTGTTAGTAGATCTACTAAGTAATGTTAGTATTTTCATACAAAATTTTGCAAATCTACTAACCAATCTACTAATTAGTACAAAATTGCACACCTATGATGTTTTCCCTCTCAGCCAATCATATTAAACTTAAAACTACATTTCGTTTATCAATTCAGGCCATTTTCAATTCAAATATCATTTCTGGAATCTGGAAAGTATAATGAAATCCAACAATAAACAAAACAATAAGTGGAACCTTGTGATTTCTTCAAAATAAACGATGCCATTTAATTGAATATGGTATTCATGCATAAATACATATTTGGTAATGATTTAATTTATTTATTTTGCACAAAATTCAATGTATATATTATAGCAAATACATTTTCTCAGTTCCTTTTCATTTATGAGGTAATTCTTAGCAAAAACTATTATTCGATCTAAAGCATATAAATGTATAATAGTAAACAAACAAAAACAAATCTGCAAACTCATATAGTCTTGGCTATCTCATCTGAAGTATACACCTTCGCCATTGACATGGCTACTTTTGCTACATATCTTAATTTTGTTAATCAAAGAAAATAAAATCGATGGTTGTTTTTTGTCTTAAGAATAACTTATCATTATGATTATCTTTTTACGCCGCTTAATAATTATTTTTGTTCAATAGCGGCAAGTAACATTTTGACTAGGAAAACAGTATTAGAATATTAATTTAATGTAGATTTATGAATGTTCTAAATGATTAATGCCCATTTATCTCTTATCAGTCTATGCCATTTTTCGCTGTATGCACGAATTTCAACTCACACAAATTCATCAATAGCTCAAAGATTTATTTGTTTACTCATTTTCCTTATTTTCATAACGTATATGCGTTAACAGAATGATAATTAATATTGTTTGTGTATTTTAACTGAATCAAAAATCTATATTAAGCTCTGCATCACTATTCTAAAACCAATTTCCTGTTTGAATCACTTTCAAAATATATAACAAACATATCCTACGTAGTTATAATTTAATTTGCATTTTTATGTAAAAAATGTTGAATTTCAAATTAGAAAAAAAAAAAAAAAAAAAAAATACTGAACATGCTCATAACATTTTTCATCAAAATCAATCTATTGAGCCTTTTCAAGTAAAAAAAAACAAAAATGTTAGCAATCCCACAGTTTCATAAGCAAGTACACAGAGAAGAACTGTATTATTATATTTTATATTACGATTTAGCCAGCATGTGATGAAATTTAATTTTGTTTCTAGAAATATCATTTAGAAATTTAACATATTGATCAGAAATTTATTTGAATTAAAACTAGTTTAATTTTTCATAAAATATTAGGTGTGTCATTTTGGCAAACGTGTCAACTCCACATTTTACAAAACAAGTTTTCCAATTATATTAAAATGACTGCATTGACGTTACATATTGCATATAATTTTTTGTGTATAGAAAATACAATCGTGTTGAAATATGCTTCAAGCAGATGCATTTACTTTCTCGTCATATATATTGTGCTCATACGATCATTGTTAAAAACTTATTTTAATTTACAGGTTTTCTCTACAATTGGATTTTAAATTCGATGTATAGTTATCTTTTTTTTTTCAATTGTGTTAGGCAATAAAAAAATACAATATAAAATTGAAAATCAAGAATTGTGGATTGTCTAATTTTTCCATTACGTATGACTATAATTTTCATAAGAATTCTCGAAACGATTATTAGTGCATAAAATGACCAAATTGATATTAATTTAATAAGGGATATTGTAGTTTCAAGATTTCAACAAGAATACGAATTTGGTGTTACATTTATAAATTAACAATGTAAAAACTAGCAGAAACGAGGTTTGCATAAATAAATAATAAAAAATAAACTTGACCTTGAAAGAAAAAAAGTTCATATATGTTCGTTGGTCAAGTAGAGAGAATTTATTGAAATTCAGTTGTTTGACTCATAAATTAGGATATTAGCTATTTCTGATTATGAGCTTTGAAACTAATTGACTTGTGATAGGTATTGTAACACATATTTTTTGGTGAAAAGTTTTCATCTTTTGGTCTGTGTCTAAACAACGTCCGAAAAACTTTTTATTTTTTCTAAACAAACTTTCAATTCGGATCATTTGAGCTCGACTCCCGTTGAACTTGTTTGGTTTTAATAGGCATTTGATTCAATTACACATTGAGCAAAAGGTCCAGAAATTGTCCTTAAAATTACCTTACACAGAAATTTTAATAATAATTTGTAACTCATTTTCTGTTAATTTTGACATTAATTCGGGTTATTGGTTTCAAGAATGGTATAATTTGTAACGCAAATATCAACTCTCAAAGTTTTCTTTTGAAGATAAATCTTTTAATTTCAGAATAAAAAATATTTTTTTCCCAAATTATGAGTTTGTGAAGTAATAGTATGCTAGTTTTTATGTATGGTATATACTATATACAATACGTCAGTTTGCAATTACTTTTTTAAGTGATAGCGAAATGTAAAAAATCACATTTAAGTACACTACATAATAGAAATAGAATAGTATTTCTCTTCGGTATCCAGTGTCTCGAAAGTGAGCATACAAAAATTTATTAACTCATTTGAATAAAATTAATTTTTAGTTGTTATTATTTACAGAAATTGTTTTTGCAAAACGTCCACTGTTCGCAAATCATACTGTGTTGTGTGATGTTATTTGAATGGTACACACAATCGTTGTGGGCTCGTTAGTTCGTGTTTCCAGGTAGTTGATGTGTCTATTCATTTAACATATATTTATCATATTAGAGATAAATTATTCACCTAAGCATAATCAACTTTTCTTGTTAGCCGAATAGATTGCCAAAGTTCACAACAAAAACATGTGAACAATGTAAAGATTGTGCTACTGATCAATAGATGGCGACGTTCTAAACCTAAAAAATTCATCACTTAGACCTGGTGTTTCTTTCTTCTTTGCCTCGCTTCTCTTCGCGCGCGTAGCTCCTATATCAATGGTGTCCAACCGCGGAGCCACATGTGGCTATGTATAAATGAATCAATAAATCACGATATCTATCGTCTTAAAAGTAAATCGTAGTATACATTGCAGTTTACACGAAGTGTGATCTATCGAACCGTGTTTGAATATTGTCATTCAGTGGTTTGTCGGTTATTTCGACGCTAACAAGAGACGATAGAGCGAGCCAAAAAATTATTTAGTACAAAAATGGATCGTTTCTTAATCAGAAAAAGGAAGTCAGAGAATAGTAAAGGCGGTGAATCGAGTAGTGTTTTGAATAATGAGAAGCAATCAGTAGCAGATACTGATAAAGTGCCGAAAAAATTTCAAAAAATGTATCAGAAAATGTGACAGAAAAAGAAATAGGACAAGATAAAGAGACAGAACCAGAAAAGGAATTTGTTTGTTATGCAAATTTGTTTTTTCGGACAACAAAAAGTCCAATATCAAGTGTCATTTTAATAGAAACCACAGTGACATTGTACCGAAATTTTCAGGTGAAAAACGACCGGCCGAAAAAGCTCGATTGAAAAATGCAATCAAACCCAACAAAAGGTTGTGAAAAAGTTGATGATCGAATCGAAGAAAATCTTGTTCCACTGACAGAAAAAACACTGGCCGAAGAGGTTCTCAAGGCATTTCTGGGTATTGTTGATCGATTCAATTTGGATTTAAAGAAGCTCATGTCAGTTTGCACCGACGGAGCTCCTTCCATGATTGGTATTCTCTGTTTAAAATGCATATCGAGGAGCACTTCAAACGGACTTATTCATTTCATATCACTGTATTATTCACCAAGAGAATCTGTGTGCATCAGCTTTGGGAAAAAACAACGACGTTTTGAAAATAGTGACAAAGGTAAGCCAAAAGAAAAAAGCTGTACAAACACATCGAATTTCGTTTATATTTTGTGTAATAATAATTTTTTGTTTTCTTGATTTAGATCATCAATAAAATTCGAGGCAGTGCACTTCATCATCGTCAGTTCAAACTGTTGACAGAAGAATTGAATTCAAAATATGCTGAAGTACTGTACTTCAACAGTGTTCGCTGGTTGAGTTGCGGCCAAGTCTTGAATCAATTTTGTGATTTGTTTTCCGAAATTCAGCTATTCCACGAAGATTTAAAATTGGTTTTGCAATTCAGCGTGATATCAACTGTCAAATGGAAGGAACAGCTGTACTTTTTGGCCGATATCACGAAACATTTAAATGACTTGAACCTTAAATCGAAAGGAATGAACCAATTTATATGGGACTTGGCCAAATAAACGAGTTCAAACTGATTGCTTTTACAAATGACATCAACGAAAATGATTACACAATTTTTCCAAAATTCCTCTCAAATCTAGACACAGAAGAATTTGAACTTGGTTGAAATAACGAAATTTTTATTCGCTCCCTTGACCTTCTCATCAATCAATTCGTTTCACTTTTTGCCCAATTCCAAAAGTTTCAATTGGCATTTAAGTTTTTGCAAAATCCGTTCATTTTTGATAAGAATAATATTCAAAATATATCAGAACTTTTCAACACAAAAAAATCGCATTTAGAATTTGATATCGTATTAATCGATGATGAAACTTATATGCCAAATGAAACCGGTGATGCACTATGGAACCGATTACGTTCAACTTGCATTTTTATGGTATTAAATACCATTGTATCGAAGTTTCTTTGTGTGTTCGGTTAGACACATGTTTGTGAAAGTACATTTTTCAGTTTCGCGAGCTGTAAAAATAAGTGCCGTAATGCCCTAGCACAGCAAAATTTGGAATCGGAATTACGATGTGAAATTTGCCAAAACACAAAGCCGGACTTGAATAAACTGGCAGCAAATAAAGATTGTCAAAAATCATATTAATTATTATTAAATAAAGAAACACTTTATTATATTTGGTAATATAATGAAAAATAGTATTTCATTCAATGTTTTGAAAAAGTAGCTCCGGAAACAATATTTGAGCCACAATTGTGGCTACGGCGAAAAATGGGTTAGACACCATCGTCCTATATCATACTATGATCTCCTATCGCCTATTCGTAAGAGCATATAATTTAGCTAATGCGCTGCCGTTGAAAGTGAGTCCAATTACAATATTTTTTTTGACAAATATGACTGCGAAATCATATGTTTCAACACAACAGTATTCCATAAAATAAGATTTATACGTTTAATGTCATTCATTTCACATTATATAAATAATGCATCATGAAAAGATCAAATCCAAGTTTTAATTTCTTTTGTTTTAATTTCTTCTGTTTTTGACGTTCATAGTGCCTTTTCCATATGAATTTTATTCTCTAATTTTTGGGTTGCTAGTTATAACTATTGTACATATAGGCGTATTCAAGGGAGGTAAGTTACTCTTTCCAAATTAGATTTTTAGAAAGGTTATGAATTAAAATAAATCAATTTTAAATTGGAATCTCATATTTATTCTACATACTCTATAAGTTGAGGTCGAAAGATTAGGTAAAGAAATCGATTAGTAGTGATCAAGCTTGATCAAAACAATTTATATGTTAAACTCAACATATTTCATTCAAAAATTACATTCGTTCTTATAGATCTGCATTTTAAACGGACAATTAAGCCGAATGGTAGCACTGCTATAGTTAATAAGTTTCAAATTACATTTGCAATGAGTGCGTTTGAGATTCCAGTGCATAGCACTGAACAAATATTTTCTAACAACGTTGTTGTTGTTGTTATTGCTATTGTGCAACTATAGTTACAATGGTAGTAAAATCATTGTAGCGATGAATCTGCACCATTTTCAGAGAATGCTGTCATTCATATTGAGGTGTAGTGAAATTTGAAAAATGTATCTTTTGACATTGCGCATATTTATAACTTATGATAAATACTTAGGAAATAACGTTTTGGTAAGAAAAACATGTTAAAATTGGATTTATCGCTCTGCCCAAGTTATATATATTTTTTTTTCCATACTTTTATATCATTTTCGACATAGAATGCATTTCTTTAATAACAAAAGTGTCTAATATATAGAGAGAATTTGAATTGCTGAGTGCAATAGAGAGACATATTCTCAAGATTCATATGAAAATAAAAATAAAAATGTTTTTTGAAGTGAAATTTTTCAAATTTCACTACACCTCAATTCACATATACATATAGTAATAAGATGCTAACGAATGTTCCGTTTGCCATATACTAATAAAATAAAGTTAAGTTAGTTTCATTAAAAATATAGATAAGGCTACATAGTCTATTGGGAGACGCCTGCTATCACTTGTAGTCCTGTTTTATCTATCAAAAACCTATAAACTTGGTAATAGATCATTTTTGAAGAAGTTAATGGCTCTATTAATATCGAGGGTTTTCTCCGTTAGTTAGTTCTCGTAGATGGAAAGAGGTTTCTGAATTTCTACTGCAGAATAATCTGAAAAAAAGTACTCTGGGTAGTCTAGTCTGGGTCATCTCTTAATCCCATTTTCTTCAGATGATAGAAAACGTTAGCATGACTGCAATTTTAATATCAGTATTTAATTTTTATATAATAACTCCTAAAACAAGGTGTAATATGAGATATAAATATTCATATAGAATAAAAATTTCGAATAAAAATATCCCATATTTTTCTTCAGAGAGTGAAACAGGACTTTAGGGCACAGCCTGATATTTTTATTCTATATGAATATTTATATCTCATATTACTCCCTGTATTTAGACGTGTTAATAATATAATATCAGCCGTACATCTTTATCCTTCCCAACAACAAATTGTATTAGGATTAAAAGCAGTCGCAAGAAATGGTACCATATATCTATTGGTGAGATCTAAAAGAACGTATGTTCATACAAATTTGTATGGATTGATGACTTTACAATGAAATTCACACAGCTTCTTATGCGTTGTTCGCCTCAGGACTCATTAATAAATATTAAATGTATATCGACAAATCAGGCTCAATAATTACACGTACATGGGACTAGCCATAACACTACTTTCCTAAACAATACAGATTGACAATGTTTTCTGTTTAGAAATGAAAGATTTGTTGCGTTCGAGTTATTGATTTCACAATTTCTCATTTTATCCCCTGTGAGAAAAAAAAAGACGAGCATACAGCCGACTAATTTTAAAAAGTGGATAATTACAAGAACTTAAAGTTACTGACTGAAAGGCGACTGATGGGAAAAAATTCATCATTTTATTCTTGAAAAAAAATGATCAAAAATATGCAAAAGTGCCTGATAGCCACCTAAAAGTTGGCTACAGTTGACTACAGTTAATTTACAATCACAGTCAGTCAGTCAGCGAGTTACTTTCATTCACAAAGGATATTTCTTAGATGAACACAAATGAATTGAAAATAATTTGAACGTGTCCGGATAGCCCGCACAGAGCTGAAATTGTACTTTGCACGAATTTTCTGAATGTGAAAAATATAAATTCAATATTTTCTGGTCAAACGGACAAGATTCAATATTGTTCGTAAATATTTTGGATACAATACAGGCAGTATCAATCGTCATGAATTTCTCCGTTTGTCACCTCTGCAGCTATTGATTTTGCGGAGATGAAAAAATATTACGAAATTATTATCAAACATTGTGTACACACTCGTAAAAATGTGTGCGATTATTGGTGTAAGCGATTGTGTTTCTTGATTCTATACCGAAGTTCTGTTACCACTACATAGAATTTTTTTCATGAAAATGAATGTTTTCTAAGGCTGCTGAATGTTATGCGTAAGTGATACAAAAAAATTATCGGTAAGATAGGAGGGTGTGTCATTTAATTTTAAGCGATATTTGTCTTCAAAAAAGCATTTATTTCAATAATAAAATAAATGAGTACATTAACCAATGTATTCGCCATCGTTAGCTATGACTTCGGCCCACCTTTCAAGAAGTTTGTGGGTTCGCGTCGAATTCATCTTTTGAAGCTATCCAATCTGCGACCTAGGGGGAAACATGTCTCACGAGTGCGTCCAATTCCTTGCGAGTTTTTGCGAGTTCGTTGTTGGTATATTTAGTTTGATTTTGAGCGAATGATATACTGACAACTGACAACTGACAACTGACTCTCGCGCCTATTTGCATGCAAAGTTGAACTCGAACTCGTACGAGTTTGTACATATTATTTAAATGGAGTTAAAATTTAAAATGCGAGTTCAATCATTTTGTGTAGATTTCTTACAAGTTCTGTATGGTTTTTGCCGGTTTTCAAGTAGTTAAATCCCCCTAGTCTGCGACCCACTTTTGCATTTCTTCAAAGCTTTTAGAGCGCGTACATTGGCCAGGTCAATTTGCATCGATCGAAACAAATGGTAGTCAGATGGAGGGGAGTATGCCGGTCTGGAGAGTATGCCGGTTGATCAAGCTGAATCCAACCGAAGTCTTCTTTCTTTTTTTTAACAACGTTTGCACGATGTGGCTTGGTATTGTCATCGTGAAACAAAACTTTGTGGTGTTTTCACGCTAATAATGACCGTTTTTTGGTCAACTCAGTTGCCAATTTGCCTAACTGACATCGACAACGATCAGCTGTAACCAGAAATGGAATTTTCACTATGATACACTGTCAAAAGAATATGTATGAAAGACAACCAGTTTGTATGGTTTACGTATAAATCAAGAAACATACTTGTATTAGTATAATCATAGTAGCTACTTATACTTGCGTAGTATAATTTTTCCTCAAATTTATTCAAAGTAGCGGTGAAATTTGAGGGGAATTTATGCTGCGCAAGTGTGAGTGTCTACTATTGTTATACTAATACAAGTATGATTCTCTATTTAAACTTAAATCGTACAAAGTGCTCGTTGGTTATACGTATCTTTTTGACAGTGCAGTGTGAGCATATTTTTCTGTATACTCACATGCAGCTATGATTTATGATTCATTTTCAAACAAACGAAGGTTTCTTGTTTGAGCTATAAAACGTACAAGTGTGTGCGTGCACTTGACAAATATGAGCATTTTGTGCGCCGTATACTAGATGCATAGCGATGAAACGTCGGAGCTACGCGCCCAAGCTACGTTATTCAAACTACATGACGTAGCCTACTACGTGCCCTAACGTGTTTATATGGACGTTTCATCGCTATGACTAGATGTGAGTGCGTTGTCGTATTTGGGCTCACACCATTTGAGTGAAAATTCCAAGTCTGGCTGTAATCGTTTCAGTTGGATTTAGCAACTCATAATACACGACACCCTTCTGATTCCCCAATAACCATAGTCCAAAATTAATTTATTTTTCCCATTTTCCGATCGGAAAAGCGTGAAAAATCGATCGATAAATTTTTATTCCATTTGATATGCAGTTTTCATTTCATGGGCCTTAAATTCAAATGTTGATATAATTTCAGAGATTTAAATCAGATTGGTGCCATTTCTTCTGCACATTTTGGGTTGTTTTAAAAAAAAAATGCTGCGCTGCAAAACTGTGTAGAAAAACTGCACGTTACCCAGCTATGTGAACAGTGATCAATGACTTTATGCGGCACTTTTCTTCGAATTGAAGACAAAAAGTAAAATTTTCCCCAAATGCTGTTTATTTAGCACGTAGGCTGACGTGATTTAAATAGAAAAAAATGACATTGTTTACACTTGTACAGAATAACACATACTGAAAACTAATGTCAAATAATGTGGTTTCCATGTGGATCAAGATTTAGTATGCCCCGATGCGTTACAGTACAAATTACGCCATCCAGTATTCATCCCTCAAAATTAAATGACACACCCAATATTCTTCATACGAATTGATGACCATGAAAGAACACTGATTGCAAATTTTGAAAAAAAGGGAAATAAAATAATACAAAAAAGTACAAATAAATAAAATTTCCCACAGTGTTATCGCAGATGATTTCATTCATCTACATGGTGCAATATATGTAAATACAAATGAAATAAAAACTCACATAAAAATTTCAAGGGGATACCCAGCGAAACAAGTATTGTTAAGCGAAACGGTGGCGTGAATAGAACTGATATCAGGGCAGATATTTTATACGATGAAACAGCGCAGCAAAGTCTAGGTCCGTAAGCTGTAGATTATGACTAGAGATTGACATAATATATTTGCATTTACCTCAATTTTAAGTCTTGAATTTATACTGCATTATTTTCGATGGCCGAAATGTATTTATGATGATGAAAGTATTTTATATTAGTCGCTGATTGTAAATATAGAATGTACTGAGTACTCATGTCAACTGAGAAAATATATTTCCTACATATTTTATTCTAAATTCTAATATCAATTTTTATACACCTTATCTAATTTAAATGCTTTGAATTGATTTCCAACAATGCCATATTTTTGTGGGAATATTTTTCTCATTTCTCAGAGTGTTTTTTGTGTGTAGCTATACAGAATTCTCAGTTTATATTTGTATTCAAAATAGCAAACGTTCCATAAGTTTGTTGCAGAGTATGCACGACATTTGTGGCGCTCGTATCGGTATATAATCGGTTGCATAGGGTTGCATTACATCCTTTGCCTTGAGAAGGAGAAGACATTTTGTTAACCCATTAAGGCCAATTGTTTCGAAAACGCAACATTTTAGTTTTTTGTTTCTAGCAGTTTTCAGATGCACAATTTCAGATAAATGTCTGAAGTGAAATTGAATTTTTTTGGTAATTCAATTCAATTCAATTCAATTTTATTCACTGCCAAATACTGGCTGTCTTAGTTAATATATTAGGTGTTTCTTTTTTTTTTTAAATAATGTAATCTAATCGTCTTTCCATTTGGTTTAATAATGACTCATCCAGAAATGAACAATCAAAAATGGTCCAAAACCATAGCGAGACCTCTTGAACAAACAAAATAAGAATTTTCAGCTTTGTGCACACAGAAAAAAAATTATGCACTATTCACAACCGTACGTTGTAATTGTCAAAATTCCAACATTTTTTGTATGAAGGTTGTGAATACTCCGTTTTTTTCCAACCATTGTGAATTACAACATTTGTTGGACAATTCACAACCTTCATACAGAAAATGTTGGAATTTTGGCAATTACAACGTACGGTTGTGAATAGTGCCTAATTTTTTTTCTGTGTGTGTAATTATAAGGTTATGCGCACGCTTTAATGGTTTAATCAAATGAACAAACAGTAATAATAAAAATGAATATAATAAAGGTGCTTATGAAACGGTGGTATGGTAATAATGCTCAATTTGCTAAACAAAGAGTGTCAAATTCTATTAACTTCATAAGAGACGTATTATCCCGTAAAATGGATTTATGAAATAAAGTGAAACTTGCAGTTAGATTTTGTTATTCTCTCAGTTCTGTGAAATATGATTGGCATCATAGGCGTGAACTCACAGAAACTGCTATCAGCGCCGTGTAAACGAGTGGCAATAAATGTAAATTAAAATATTCCAATAGACAACAATATCAAACATTTCAATATTAATCCATCGATATTGTTTGTTGTTTTGTCATTGCTAATATACTATATATATATATATACATATATAATAATAATAATAATATACAACTAAAATTCTTGGTTAAAAATTTAATCTCGTTTTTATCAGCAGTATATCATATTTGTACTTTGAAAATTCGCAAAATTTGTTCATCACTAAGCTACATAAAAATAAAATGATATAAATAAATTCACCGGCAATTAATTTCTCATTGAAAATATCACTTGGTTTACAAACACCAATGCAATGGAAACACAATGCGGGCAATATCGTTGTTTTTATGACTTTTCGTTTGATTTCATCTGTTGAATATGTACATCAAACTGAGTTAGTGCCAATACCCGAACAACCGTCATTTCAAACCGTGCGGTGGATCGAAAATTTCTCGATAGACGAAATGTCATTGTACGCACTCATTTTTCATGACATTTGTGGCGCGAAGTTTGAAATTTGTATGAACCGTACGATAAATTTTTTTCACGATAATTTATTGCACAGTCGTGAAACTGCTGTAAAATGATAAATTATTTTACCGAAACATTAATTTTTACAGCTGAACATACATGTCATTCTTATTTAGTTACCTATTTTCCATGGAATATATTTAAAAAATTTGTTTTCACCATTTTCAACAAAAATTCAGTCGTTCACGGTAAAAAAATGAATAGAATTGAATGGAATATTATGTGCAGATGTATACAGTTATGTTGATTTGGAATGTAAGCAAATGTCAACCAATAATTATTTGCGTGTTTTATGTTTCAAATTTTCATTACTCATTACTCATTTTTTCATTTGTTTTACTTTGTTAAAAATGGTGAAAACAAATTTTTCTTGAATATATTTCGTCAAAAAGTAGTAAGTAAATGAGAATTTTTTAAAGTGGCATGTATGAAAGTACAGCTGTGAAACCAAAATTGATGTGTCGGCAAATTAATAAATAATTTTACAGCAGTTTCACGCGGTTTCACGGCTGTAAAAAAATTTAATTGAATGTCGTTAAGTTTTGTTTTGTTTTATTTTATTTTTTATTTAGAATATTACTGGTTACTGTTAGCACAATTTTCAAAATTTGCGCAACAAATGACATGTGAATAATGTGTGCGTTCGATTACTTTTTTTCTAATCAAAATTGTTTGTCATTTTTCTTTGTTATTGTTGTTGTAGGGGCACCGGGTGTGTTAAACTTTGTTAAAAAAATACATTTTTAAATGTCATAGTTGAATTAAACAATTTTTTATTTCAATGTGAAAATTGAGCTACGCAATTACTTGGAAATATAAATTGAAGAAAAATATTGGTTTTATTGAAAACAAGTAAAGATAATATTGGTTGTAATGATATTGAAATGCAGAGAAAAAGTGTTTTAAAAAAAGTGATAAATCTATCAAGTTTAATATTTTTTCTTGTATATAATTTTCGTTTTAAAGTCATTTATATATTTTCCATTTTTTATCATAAAGTAAGCCGGCATTTTTTTAGAAATTTCAACAGGTGGGCATCAGTATTCTGAGATTTGAAATATATCCCTCCTCATTCGCCCACTATGTTGATGCGCGGCATTTAACTTTTCATAACATTTTACATTTTTTGTATCTGTTTGAACGAATTACCGAACAAAAGCGAAAAAACTGAAAAAATACTGAAAAAAAATGTAATATTCAGAAAACAAAAATCTTCTCACCGTGATTGATTTGAATAGAACGACAATTGAATGACAAATTTAAGTTTGGCAAATCGTTATCAAAATTCATAGATGGCATGTTGACAAATCTGTATTCTGTCAAATTCATACAAATATACTGATACTAATGCTCACCGATTTCAACTTTGAGAAAATATCAGAATTGATATATTTATTTAGATTTTTGTCTGTGTTGTTGACAATAGTTTTTTTTGTTGCTGTAAACAATTTATTTTTCAATGATTCGATTTTAACTGGATTTTTATTTCGCTGAAGTTTGTGTTTAGTATCTCACGATATTGAAGTTTGTTGCGAAACACAATATTCTGATGACATAATTTGTTCAATTATTTTGACTACGGTTTTATTTATCCATAAATTCAGTAATAATAAAAAATAACTTTTAAATTAAAATGCAATAATTGTTAATGTTTATTGATGACGTGTGCATAATTCATATACGTGTTTTTCATGTGCCGGTTGAAATTTAACTACAGTGTAAGTGCATGAATGACCTTACATTTCATGAGTTTAAATAACAAGACTGTTTCTATTGTCTTATCAAAAAGAACTGATAACAAGTGTCTTGAATGTCAAAGAACTAAGCACACCCAGCGCCCTCTTTCAGGTGGCTAAATAAACACTTTTTCTGACAAATATTGTTAAAGCGCACAGTATTAGGCGGCAAATTGTTTTTGTTTTGCTTGTTAACTTCGTTAAATACATTCGAGAGTCTTGTCTTAAAATATTTTAAACGAAAGAGCGCGAGCAATAGTGATAAAAAAAAAATTGTGGAACAAATTCGGTGAACTTTTAAACTATCAAATATGATATACTGCTGTCATAAACAAACCAACATTTTTAATCAAGAATTTTATGGTTAAATATTACAACGCCATCTATTGCATAGTTTATATTTACAAATTTTGCCACCGAACTACATGTCGATCATCAACAATTTTTCATTTACTTCTATCAGTTCACGCTTATGATTGGCATACATTGTTTTCTAATCGAATGTTTACTACAAATTGTAAAAGAAAAACCATATGTAAATAATTTACTGGGAACATTGGAATCTGATGGTAGTGTTCGGTAATACAGCAAACTATTAAAGCCTATAATAGCCACTTAAATTTTTGTATGGATGGATTTTAGAGTATATCAGTCCATTTACGTATTTTTGTTTTGTAAAAAGGATCGAGAACAAATGTAATCTGGATCTAAATGCCAACATTTTACGTCTATTAATTGCGATAATTAATTAATAATTGCCACCACCTTATTATTTATATGAATGGAAAGTATATGGCACTAGAAAGTTGTATGTTTTTTTAGCTCAAGTTGACATAAAAGTTGTTTTTGGTGCTGATTAGTAGCCTCAAAAATCTTAATTTTTACCCTATAGGGGACTATGCATACGACTGGAATTAAAAGTGTCGAAATCATATTTTTTCTCGTAAAAATGTTGCTAAATAGGATGATGTTTGTACATCCAAGTATCGACTTAATTCATTCGTGTTTCGATTAAAATATGGTATTTTTTTTAGAGTATAAAGTGCGTTATATATAATATATTATATTATAGTCTATTCTATTTTATTATATTATATTAGGCATCCATCGACAGCAATTGTCAAAATACAACAACAATAACATAGAATACACTTCTCAGAGGGCGCTAGTTTCTATGCGCAATTGACAATTGCTGTCGATGGATGATATTAGGTTATGTTTATTTATTTTGTATTGTATTATATTGAATTGTATTTTATTATATTATCAATGTGTCTGTTTTTGTTTCCTGTCATTCAAATATACACACGCAATTACTAAAATTAACATTACTTAAATTTATGTGTAGAGATGCGAAAAACTATTTGGCTGTATCGACTATAAAGTTTCAATGTTTTTGGATTTATTTCCTAAATTGCTTAATACTTGCTAAAACTATTTTCAGGAAATTATTTTCCACAGGAAGATTCCATTTGTGAGTTACAAAGTGAAATATTTGGGGTGTGAATCATTCAAAAAATCTTGATTTTCGTAAATTAAAAATTCACTTTGACGTTTGTTCTCCATTCATCTCTCTGAGGAAGAGAGAGAGAAAGGGACTGTCTCTCTAACTTTTTTTTAAATTCAATTTCATTTCAGTGAACAATTTTGAATCTATACACATTTAATTAGATATTTGATTGATTTTAAACGATTGTTTACAACGAAGATTGGGTTGAACAAAAAGGAGATATTAATTGAAAAGATATATGTTATTTCCAATATTATCATTCACATATTGATGCTAACAGAAATTATAGATCTTTTGCTTTTTCTTTTTTTTTATTAAATTGTTCTCTCTGTTAACACCTACATTAATGTTATTTTCTTTATTTTTCTTTTTAAATTTTGTAT
Source organism: Resseliella maxima (assembly GCA_029041755.1). NCBI lineage: Eukaryota > Metazoa > Arthropoda > Insecta > Diptera > Cecidomyiidae > Resseliella > Resseliella maxima. Next base: position 92,445 of record JAQOWM010000042.1, on the reverse strand, counting down.
TCACATGCCAATATTGATGTTCACATACATTTTCATATCACAATCGATGAACTGTGGCTTAATGGATAATCATCTTTTGACCATATTCGCCATATGCAAAATACAACATATCATTTAAAATGACAAAAATTCAAATGAAATGTTTTATTGTAATAGTTTTTGGGTTTTCTTCTATTATTGTTTTTTTTCTTTCAATGAATTGCTTTAAAATAGATTTTAGATTTCTTGTGGCAAATTCAAAATATTTTTTGTTTCGATGCCCACATTCGATGTTGTTTTTATTTGATTAAATTGATTGTATTCCATCAACAGGATGAAATTTTTGGTTATTTTGGATTATAATGTAGTCAACGTCAGAAATAGTTGAAAAAAAAAAAAAATAAATAAAATTATTTGGTGTAATAATTATTGGTATTAAAATTATTATTGAGCATAATACATGCTTATTGTATTTAGATACAAATCGATATTGCATTTAGTCTTATTCCCTTGGAATCATTTATTTGGAGTGGTGTGGAGTGAAACACAACGTATAAAAATCAACTACATAGTATAGTGCGGTTACACAAAACAAAAAAAATATTCCGTTGAACTCTTGTAGATATTTTTTCAACATATTCTAATTCGATATCTCTCACAAATGACAATTGACAAAAGCCAATTTGTTACACTATCATATCTAATTGAATCTAATGAGTTAAAGTTCCCTAACGTATATTAAATTTTGAAATGGCAAAACAGATTTTTTTCTCCAAAAACTCGATTTCACCCGACAACGAGTTATAATATTATATCTTTATAATGTATTTTTCTTACAAAATATTCTGTTTTCATAACACTAACTGATGAGAGAATGAAATATCGATCAATGAATATTATATCTATCCTTTGGTTGAATAAACATCTTAGTTAAATCTGGCTACATGAATTCACATCTTACTTAGTCAGCTAAACGGATGTCTCAACATATTGTCAACAAAAATTGTGGTTTGGCTGAGCATCTAAATAAAGTGGCGAAAGAGATGTGTGAGGATGCGATGGGGCTCGATGACTTCTATGTGCATGACTGTGATGATATCGACGCGCCTGGAAGAATGGGCAGTAGAAAAAATAAAATAAATCAACTTTAATGTATTTCTGGTATAAATATCTAGAAGACATGCATTTTTGGACATTGTTGTCAAGTTTATAAGTCATTGTGAATTAAACTAAAATATTTCAAAAACTGATAATAAAATATTTTGTATATTAAATTTAATTTTGATAGTGACAGCTAAGGTATCTTAAAGAGCGTCAAAAAATCTATCAAATTTAATGTGTCATAGTGAACATTAAAAAAAGAAGTATGAAATAAGCGACACTCCCAACACCAAAATCTTGACTCCATCTCGCAAATCTCTGGACGTGACATTATTGTCGCAAATCGAACGGAGATAGAGTTCAAGCAGATTAACTTGCACCACGCAAAGGGGGCTACCAATTTGATTGATAGCTCCATGCACTTGGCGCAAACAGTTAAACATAAACATCAAATAATTTTGGCACAAGAACCTTATATAATCGGCAACGAAATAAAGGTTTCACCTGAGCAAAAATATACAGTTCATTATCTCCATAAAGGTGATAAACCAAGAACTTGCATTTTTGCTACAATGGATGTATCACTTACAATTCTACCACAGTTTTGTAATGGAGACACAACCACACTGTTACTGAACTCAGGGTTGAGCGGCAAGAATTTGTTATTTGTTCTGCCTACTTTCCCTATGATAGTGTCGAACCGAGACCTGGGAAGATGGTTTCAGAGATCACCGATTTCTGTACTTCCACTGGAAGACCATTAATTCTAGGCTGTGATGCGAATGCAGTGACATAAACAAACGCGGCGAAGAGCTCATTGAGTTCATTGCCGCAAAGGACCTAGAGATCTTAAACAAAGGTACAGAACCAACTTTTGTCACTTGTAATAGATCCGAAGTCCTAGATATCACCCTTGTTATTCGCAATATTATTGACAAAATTAGCAATTGGAATGTCTCAAATGAAGAAACTTGTTCGGATCACAGTGATTCATTTCAAACTGTCAGTATCCGCACCCGAACAAAAACTCTTCCGTAATCCAAGAAGGACTAACTGGGTTAACTTTATGAGTTGCCTAGCAGCCAAATTGGATCAGATACCACTCACACATGATATAGGTAACATTCAACAGCTGGAAAATGCTGTCAACGATCTTACAAAGTCGTTGAATGATTCCTATTTCAAATCGTGTCCTGGTATTAGTAGCAAACCAAAATATAATATTTGGTGGTGCAAGAGCCTTGATAAACTGAAAAACGAATGCTACAAAGCATTTCGTCGGTACCGTTCATGTTCAGTAGAACTCAAAGGAGTACGATGGACTGAGTACAAAGCCAAGAGAAACGAGTATTCTTTGGAAATTGAAAAAGCAAAGAAAAACTCATGGGTGAAATACTGCAGCGAGATAGAAGGCGTTGCAACTATGTCTGTACTAAGATACCCAAGTGGAGACTTGACAAAGTCCCATGAGGAAGCAGCAAAACTCCTATTGACTACACATTTCCCTGGCAGTGTGAATGAAGCTGAGGTTATAGCTGCTCGTTCAGTTAGGGATTTAAACCTAACTGACGCACATATCACTGGGGAAATAGTGGATGAAGAGAGAGCTCTATGGGCTTTCTCGTCTTTCAAACCCTTCAAATCGCCGGGTTTCGATGGGATTTATCCAGTGTTTATACAAAAATCTTGGAAATATATCAAAAGTCATATCATTGCGATATACAAAGCTTCCATAAGACTGGTCCATATTCCAGGGGAGTGGCAACGTGTTAAGGTGGTTTTCATTCCCAAACCGGGGAAGGAGGACTACACAAAGCCAAAATCCTTTAGACCGATCAGTCTTACTTCCTTCTTTCTGAAGGGATTGGAAAGACTTTTAGATAGATTTATGAGAGATCAAATCGATCAAAACCATCCAATATTCGATGGACAATTTGCGTTTCAGCAGGGCAAATCCACTGAAACAGCTCTACATTCCTTATCAGTCATGGTAGAGGAATCAATACATTACAAGGAGTATGCTGTAGCTACCTTTCTCGACATAGAAGGGGCTTTTGATAACATATCCTTCTCAATTGTGGACAAGGCCTTACGCAAACGTAATGTAAATGGGTACTTAAGGGAGTGGACTGGCAGTTTGCTCTCGCAAAGGCTCATAACTTATGAATGTAAGGGTGATTTGGCTACCGTCAATCCAACCAGAGGCACCCCACAAGGTGGAGTTCTATCACCATTGCTATGGATTCTAGTTGTGGACGACTTGCTTCGGAAACTGCATAGCGCTGGTTTCGAGGTAGTTGGCTATGCAGATGACTTGGCAATTGTGTGCAGGGGCAAATTTCTGCCCACACTCGGTGATAGAACAAACACGGCACTTAAAATTGTAGACCCTGAAAAATCAGAAATAATAGTTTTTACAAACAAAAGAAAACTATTAAATTTCAAGGAACCCAAGCTATTTGGCAAAAATATCAAACTGGTTGATAATGTCAAATTCTTGGGTATTACGTTTGCATCTAACTTCAGTTGGAACATGCATCTTGAACGCCGCATTAAAAAATGCATCAGAGTTTTCTGGAGTTGTAGAAGGGCCATTGGTAGAAACTGGGGGATAAGCCCAGCAAATCTTTTGTAGCTATTCTCAGCTATAGTAAAACCAATGATTTCATATGGATCGTTTATTTGGTGGAAGGGTACGGAAACTGTGATGGCAAAGAGAAATCTAAGTCATTTACAACGTATTGCTTGTATGGCTGTTACAGGAGCTGCCAGAACAACATCACAGGCAGCCCTGGAAGCTCTACTGAACCTTCCAACACTCGACAACCATATTAAGAACGAAGCACGTATAACAGCGTTTCGTTTGAAATCCATCATAAAAACGGAGCGTACAAAATTGAGTCCTCATTCTTCGATTATTATCGACCTGTATGGGTCTATTCCAATTTTACAGGCTCCGGTTGATAGAATTCGTACCAGGTTTGTCTTTAAAAAACCCTATGGTATAATCCTAGGGGAAGAGGACATACCAGTGACGAATGAAATCAACCAAGTCGACAGTTGGTTCGCTGAAGCAACTGTCCATAAGAATGGTTTCGGATACGGCATGTTTCATTCTAATAACGAAACCGAACACTGCGGATATTTGGGCAGCAACACAAATATTGCGCAGGCTGAGTTGGCGGCTATCTCAAACTGCTGCATCGAGGTGGCTAAAGATGAACTCAGCAACACTCCAGTTAGAATTTATTCCAGCAGTTCTCATGCATTGAGATTGTTTGAGAACCACACGGTAGAGTCTGAACTGGTACAAAACTGTATTGATACTATAATACAGATTCAGAACAGAAGAGAGATCGCCAAAGAATGAAAATCAAATAAGAGCGAGGCTTCTAGCGAGAGCGGGCTCTTCTGTAACAATACCCTCCTGAACCGTTTCTTAAATTAATGGATAAAACGGGTAGGGCTCACTGTAACAATTGGCTACAAAACAGCATTAAACTATGTTGGAGAGGCCAAAACGGCTACGTGATAGCGCGAGAGTTTTTAAACTCACCAAACGCCAAGTTTACCAGCAACTTGCTCACTCTAAATAAAATCAGAATGAGCTATACAATTGGCATCCTTACGAGTCACATAAGACTAAACGCGTATCTGAAACGTATACGAGTAAGAGATGACCGATTGTGAATTTTGCGGTAGAGATGTCGAAACTTCGATTCATTTCTTATGCAAATGCAAAGGGTTAACAGACCTTCGACGTGCAATCTATGGACACGAGGAGCTGGACCCTTCTGAAGTTGTAAAAAGTTATAATATAAACAATATTTTCTACTTCATTAAGAGGTCTGGTAGATTCCCTGCGTTAGACGGTGAGTCTCCACCTCGAACTCAGAACAGACAGATGTCGGGAAATATGACTATCAATGCTATATCTCCACGGCAACCTCCTGTCACACAATAAAAATGGAATTTCTTGTCTATGGGGAAATAGGCTGTCAAACTCTCTCTCCAAGACATAAGGGAAGTTTTGTAAAAGGTCTTGTTCTTCCTACTACATCCATACATCCATACATCCAATTATTTTCATTGAATAAAGTTGTATTTTTTCATGAAAAAGTTCATATTTCAATTCAAAAAACGATAGAAAGACGCAGGGCACGAGAATTTTTTTTTAACTATAATAGAAGAGCGTAAGAGCTTTGTATGAAAGAAAAGCGCAAGTAGGAGAAGGCGAGAAGTATTTTTTTTTGTTTTCATTATTTATTTTTACAATTTCGAAATGTTCGCGCTTTTTTTTTTTGATCATCGTCATCGTAAGATATTGAACTGCGCTCCACTTTATAACCGCCATCATAATTTCGAATATCTTCAAATGGACCAGCGTAAATCGTGAACTATGCTGTGAATTGCGTCAATAATTCTTGTCCGATTTTACATTTTTCATTCAACTCCAAACTGATGTTGTGGTATCCCGGTTCATATAAATCTTTTATCTGTGAGGAATTTTCTCTGTTAGCCGAACCAAAATACCAAAAAAAAATTGTTCGTAATTATTATTTTATTCAATAAGTCAAGGAATACAAAAATGGCGGATGAAAATATGTTCAATTTGTTTGTTTTAAGTCTTTCTCTGTTTGTTGTGTGGAAGCGTATAAATTATTGCGAAAATCTTTTTAGAGAGTTGCAGTTGGCACAGAATACGCGATGGTTTGGACGTTTGCTTAATTGGTTGAGAGACGCGATCAATCTATGTTTTGATACACACAACCATATGTGCGCTCTCTAACTCTAATTATCTTCACACTATGTCGTGAAGATGCATAGTATAAACCAGAAACGTTCCAATTGCCGCACTAGTTTAAATGATTACAGTCGCTATGTTGACATGTACCGATGTACATTCATTCAAACCACCGACTATGTTTGGTGCTCACACTATTAGAGTAGTACGGTTAGTTCAACCGAACGTTTCTATCGTAAGTTTAATCACTAGCTAGCAATCGAACCAATAATTGAAACGCTGAGTCATACCGACTGCAACAACCTCACAATAGGTTTTCGAAAGGCTAATTAAAATGCTATTGTCAAAAGTCGTAGTTTAATTAAAAACCGCAACGTCTGACAGCGCACTTCAATATGTAATGAATAGCGATGTACTCAAAAGTAATGCTCTGAAATCGTAGTTTGAATCAGAGATTCAAACCGCAATAATCAGAAAGTCGCTTTCGAGTGTTGGAAAAAAGTGTTGCTTATCTATTGAATATATAAGACTTATACTGAGCGATACTCAAATTGAACTGATTTAGCCATGCGGCTGACCCCCACTTCATGGATTCGTTTATACGTTGCACCAGTAAACTATACGCATGATAAAGTTAAAAATGTTTCAGAAATTCACATTTGATTTTCTATACAAATTTGCCTGCAAATTGTATTGAGTCCATTTTATGAGAAATTCTCATTGAGAATAAAGCACATTTTAAATGGCATAATGAGAATGCTGGTCCACCAACAAAATACATGCGTAACAGAGTCGTTGGTTTGCACAGACTCAATGGTGTTATGATTTTCATACATTTTAAATGGTAAGCTGAGTACGAATCCCACTAACAATTTACACGTTACACTGAGACGTTGTAGCGTGCTTATGAACGACAATGCGTTTAACGGCAACATTTGCTGTGGATAATTTGCGTGCACAAGCACATACAATGGATCGACGTCTATCCATTGGTCCATGATATAGACCGTGGACCAAGTCTCTGCTTTTTTTTGTGTATAGCAGTTTTAATTTTATAAATATTTGTGACCGATTCATTCATGAATTTGATGGTATTGATTCTTCAATACTTGAGCGGAGTGCTATTCCCTCTGTCAAACTCAAATGCGTATTCCTCTTCTTCTTCATGCGTATTATTATTAATACCAACACAATTGAATATGTGATATGTGATAAATATAAAAATCGGTCTTACAATAAAAGCGTTTTTATTGTTTAAAGCGACATCTAGCAAAGTTTCATTTGCGACGTTATTCACTTCATCGAAGTCATGATACTTCAATTCAATGTTTTCGCAAAATAATTCTTTCATTGTATGAAAACATGTTCCTCCAGTTTATCAACAGAAAATGATATGAGTTTAGATCCATTGATCAAAGTTATATTAGAATTTATACTGCCATAGTCCATCGAATTATTTGCTCCACTCGGTATGAAATATAAGTCCATTTTCTCAAAAACTGTAATATTGAATATTATGAACAGAATATCTTCATGAAATAGCATTCTGAACTTTACATGTGAAAATAAATCTCTTTCGAATGTAAATTTGAAATCAATTGGAATTGATAAAGTTAGCTGGTTATAGATACATCTTAATCGCCATAGACGTATTCTTAAAAATGGCTTATGCCGAACCGTTGATGGATAAGACCGGGTTGGAGGTAACTCAGGCAATGGACAAAATTATTCGAAGCATCAATTGTGAATATATCAATAATTTGCAAACCGATGATGGCGAAGAATTTTTTAATGGTTCGATGAAACGATTATTGGAAAAATATGGAATTAATCACTACTCGACATATAGTTTGATGAAAGCAAGCATTTTCGAGAGATTGATTCGAACAATTAAATGACTATTGTATAGTCGGTGACAAAAATATGTTCCAATTTCTATCTCTTTTATCCGTACGCTTGTCTTACAATTGCAATGCTCAGTGTGGGCTAAATTGTGCGCAATCTTTTTTTATTGCGTATATTTGATGCCCTACTACATTCACATCAGTGCCGGATTTTAAGTTTCGAGGGCCCGGAGACAGACTTCCTATTGGAGGCCCTATTTTTCGTATTGAATTTTCATATTTTCAAATGTTCCGCCAAATATAAATCGTTCTCAGGAATCATTAAACGTACTTAGTAAATGCACTTATTTCTCATTCTCATTACATTCTTATTTGACATTTCATTGTTTGTGCGAGGAAACAAATTATTATCTTTGATGTTCAATTGATACGATCAAAGTAGCTAAAGATTCAAAATGAGTGGAAGAAGTTATTTAAGGGGTGCCCAAAAACGTAAATTGGCACTTCTAAAACTATCAACTGGTACTAGATGGTCAGCCAAATATGATGCAATTGTAGCAGTTGATTTATCTTATGTTAATGTCATAAATTTATTAAAATCTTAATTGAACGAAGATCACTCACTAACACAAGCTAATAAGGCAACAGCTACGGGTCTCATCAACAAACTGTGTGCATTCGAAAATATATTTATGTTGAAAATTTGGCGAAAAATTTTAAGCCAGTTCAATAGAGTGAACAAAAAATTACAAATGAAAGAATTAAATCTTTCCGTTGCATCCAAATTGTATAAATCGTTGATATCGTTTTTGGAAAAATTTCATGAACAATTTGATGAAATATACGATGAAGCGCTGATGTTGTTCGATTCATTGAGTAGTTCTGAGATCGAAACAGTGAAAACGCGATCAACATCTAATGTTTTGAACTCAGAAGTGAGTAAAGAAAATCAAAACGAAAAGTTTCTATCAATTGTTAAAACTTTAATCGAAAATTTACAAAAACGCGGCGCAGCTTATTCAGATCTAGTAGAAAATTTTGCTTTCATAACTAATGTATACAAAATGAATTATGATGAAATAAAAGAATCGTGCAAGAAAATTGCTTCAATCTATCAAAACGATTTGTGTGAACGTGAACTCATTGAAGAATGCCAAGTTGCTGGAGATTATTTTGAATTTCAATCACCAAAGTTTTCTTGTTCAACAATGTACTCTACACTTATATATGATGGTTTAATTTGTGTTATGCCAAACATAGAAATTCTTTTGAGAATTTATTTGTGCATGTTTTGCAGTAATGTTAACGATGAGAGATCTTTTTCAAAGTTGAAATATGTAAAAAATTATTTAAGAAATTCAATGGGCCAAGAAAAACTGAATGCATTTGCATTACTTTCATTCGAATATGATATCATGGATAATTTGAATTTTGATGAAATTATTGATGATTTTATTTATTGTAAAAACAGAAAAAGAAACATTTCTACAACCCCATCATCATCGCGCACATCATCAGTAGCTAGATCAATTCCATAAATGTAATTCATATAACTAGTACAATTCATATATATCAAATATTTTTTTTTATGTTTTTGGGGTTTCATTTGAATTGAATTTTTTTGGTAAAATTCGGGGGCCCTTCGAGCTCGGGGGCCCGGAGGCGGCTGCCTCACTTGCCTCAGGGTAAATCCGGCACTGATTCACATGCATACAAAACATTGTGATCGCTACATCATGTTTCGATAATTCTACTTTGTGTTGGTTATATTCAATAAAAGATGTTAGATATGCTTAATATGACCAGAAAAGGATCGGTCATAAGCTATTGCAGAATATTGGCAATGTTATCATGCATACAGTTTTGCAATGGAAACTCTGTCACTATATAATGGTAACATTTATTGTTTATGCAAGTCCCAAAACTCTGATTTCATTCCATTTTAGTTCACTTTGATGCATATAATAATACATTTGCTCCGATTTTTTTACATTTTATGGATTGTTTTATACGAAATGACCGACAAAAAAAACTCACAGATATCCAGAAACGACGCATAATTTCATTACGATATGACAGTAATAATAATTTTGAAACAATTGCACGAATGACTGGAACTTCAGTCAGTATTTTTTTATATCTAACATTTCATCGGAAAGGCAATTATTCTCTTATTATAATTAGATTATATTATCGATTGAGAGTAGAGTATGTTTTTTTCTCCATTTAAATTTTTGAAAATACGAGTTTGCATTCTGATCGATTCGTTTGCAGAAAATAAGAGTAAGTTTCACTCTACTTGAAAATAGTTAAACAAGAGATTTTGTATGTTTGGCGTACTTATAAAAACGAGTATTTTTCTTCGATTTGTGAATTAATTTTTTTTTTGTAACAGGCACCCATAACCGATAACTAAAAATATTCGTTGTCGTGAGTCCGTTAAATACAACGAACAAATACATCCAATGGCTTTCTATTGTTTTCATACAACCTTCTATTGTAGGTAATCGAAATTTTTTTTTCAATTTTGGTGTAGGATTTTACATGCCATTTCATCTGGTATGTTCGAGTTGATAAGATGCGCATTTTTTATTACTCAAATCACTGTTAGTAAATAGCGATCATAGAATTGACAATACATACAAACACATTTCACAAATATACAAGTTCTCGTTTGTATTGTGTATGGTCCACAGATTAGCTGACAGTGTATGTGCATGTTTTAGTACTGTATCTCGATTAATCACAAAAAGTGTATAATGCTATTGCGCATAATTTTTTTCAAATGTTAGAATGAGATAGGAACAGGAACATACATGCAGTCTGCAGGGTAAATTATCGATGGACTAAAATTCCACGGCAAGTAATTGACAGTTACAATGATACATGGTAGCCTTCCACTGCTTTTCATATTGATAGATTGTTAAGAATTGTATTTTATAGGATATAACCAGACTCTCGTAATTCAAAAATTGTCGAGTTAATTTCACATGAGTGAGTGGAATTCTCGGCCAATCGTAATGCAATTAAAAGATGTAAGCGATCGCAAAGTTTATTCGGATCATCATAGAATTCATAAGTTATGTTTTCATTGTATGGGAAAAATTCGGCTTCAATGTTTTCACCGGTATTCTTTTTTATTTTTTGTTTACTACCTCCTTCTTGTTCTTCACTTTCGATTTCATCACTGGATACTAGAGCTGTTCACGAACATGAATTGTTCGTGTTCGTTCGAGATTTAATCGAACACGAACGAACTCGAACAATATTTTTTTTATCTCGAACCGAACACGAACTTGAAGTGTTCGAATTTTGTTCGTGGTCCATTGCCACAAAATGAAGGCAAAAAACGCTTCACAACACAAAAAATCCACGTTTGGTCACATCACCATATATTTTAACTTCACCAGCCAATAATACAATACTGGTTGTACCACCACCAAAGTCTGCATCTTGAGATTTAGCAATTATAAAGTTTATAATATAAACAGTGTTTTAGAAGCTGGGTGAACAATATCAACTGCTGCAAATAATCCCAGAAATTGCAGCAATTTATTCTTAATGAGAAAGCGTTAATGCGAAGTCGCTTTAGCAAAGAAATTCATGTTTCTTACGCCATCTCTACGAGTATGGTGTGAATTTAAATGAATATCAAATAAAATTGTGAAAGTTCATACAGTGGATTTTCATGCCGTGGGCAAATACATTAATGTACGATGGCATAAGTCATAAGACGTTACATTGCAAACGATCTCTATCATATATAACCTGAATTGTACACAATTGTAATTACGGAATGCAAACGACAAGTCGTATCTTTTTGTCGTTTCCGTTGGTATAGTCAGTATACATTGATAAATCGTATAGGTGGTGTCAGTGTCTTGAAATCAAAGCTCTGCTCTTGTAAAAACATACAACAAATGCCACATTGGTTAATGAGCATAATACTTTTATGTTGTTCATAAAAAATGCAAGTCCGAGCAGGTTTTGTTACATGTGTTGAATGAATAGAAGTACAAAAATTGACAGCAAACGCTATCTAACGGCCGATTGATCTTCTGAGTTGATTTGTTCGGTCGTTCAATTGATGTTTGAATTAAACGTTCATTTGAACTTTGAACGACCGAACAAATCAACTCAGCAGACCAATCGGCCGATAGATGGAATTAAAACCCGTCATATTCTAACAAAACCTGCTCGTGCAAGTCAATGAAATTGAGAATTAATCGAACACGAACGAACTCGAACAATATTGTTTTTATCTCGAACAACTTGAACCGAACACGAACGAACACGAACATCGAAATAGGAATATTATCGAACTCGAACTGTCCGAGTTCGGTTCGTGAACAGCTCTACTGGATACAACTCGTTGTAAAACCGGTTCTCTATTTGAATTCTTCAATTTTGCTTGCCAAATTTCTCTCGATATTAATTTTCTCTGGGTAGATTCGGGTAAGGCCTGAAATTTACTTTTCGGAATTTTTTTATACATCTTCATAAACCAGTCTGAAGCTTGTTTCGGGCTGACGCTTTCAGATCCACTACTATGTACAGTGATTGGATCATCAATGTCATTTGCATCCATTGTTTCCATAAAATTCAGATTTGATGATTTCGCTTTAGCACGATTTTCAATTCCACTTTGAATATGTCGAGCCAAGTCTGCTTGTGCAGTACATCTATTATAATTTTTATCAATGGCTGATTTTTTCTGGTGCAATCTTTACTTATTTTTCTTCAATCCAATGGAATAAAAATCATTTTCAGCATCAGGATAGCCACCGATATTATCGTAATCTTCATTATAATCGCTTCGTTCTCTTATATTTCGTTCGCTCAGTTTTGTTGGTGAGATATATTTGATGGACCAGCTGTATCCGATTGTAATGGTTTATCTACATTATCATCATCCGGTTCTCTTATATTATTAATGATTAGCTGAGGTGAACATATTATAGGTCTTGGAGGTCTAAATGTACTTGATAGAGCAGCTGTATCTTCTTCTAATGATTCAAAAATTGAATTTCGCTTAGCTTCACTCGGTGGAATAATGTCTTCGATAGATAAAAATGTATGGTATTCTATACCATCGATAGATGATAGAAGGTTCTGCGAATATCTATATTTATCTTGCCGCAAGGTTTTCGAGTAAATATATAAATTTTAAAATTGCACTCCATTTTCTGATTCGATCAAACTAATGAGTAAATTAGTTTTTCCACATCTACTAGGTCCAGCAATTATATATCTTAAATATTAGGTAGCAGTTCGCTATGACGTCTTACTTGGGGTTCGTCAACCGAAGCGACTGTGTCGATATTTTTAATAGGTATATCTGTGGATTGCTTAATAAATAGATGTAAACTAAACTAAAAAAAAGTATAAATTCAGTATTATCCATTCAATCTTTATAGTGATATTAAACAGTGATGACGGAAAAATGTATCACAATACAAAGTTCTAAAACAAGTAAAAAAAAAGTGTATGAAAAAGAAAGCAATTAAACGTGGATCGGGCATTCTTAATGGATTAATCGATAGACTTCCGTTTGAATTACATCTATCAAATTATGATTACTATGGACCAGATATAATCGCACACTTATAATCAAGAGAGTGGGTTTTGTGCAACGTTACTCATTGATGGTGGTAATATTAACTTAAGTAATTTCATCATATTACAAAATACTTTAACTAATTTCATCATATGATGAAATACACTGCCATCGAAATGATTAGCGCTCTACAATCATTGGTGTTGTATATCAACAATATTATATTATATTATAAGCATATGGTTAAAGATGTATGAATATTGTATAGGAATAAAATTGTCCGAACGATTGGCTAGAAGAGATCAAGGAGTTAACGGATTGGATGAATTGTGTAAAGTACATGATATTACGTACGAAACACACAAGCAGGTATTGAAACATCAAAACCAACAAATATTGAAGCTGCTATTAGAGTAGCATTAAAGTCAGCAAAGAAAACAAGTAAAGGTAAAGATATTAAAGTTCCTCGAATTTTAAAGGTTCCAAATATATCGGGAGGTGTATTACCTTTGCTACCAATATTGGTATGCCAAGTCTTGGTGTAATTAGTTCAATTGCTGGTTCAATTGCCAGCGTAATTAAAACAATGAAATATATAGAGATAGCGAATGAGCAAATTAATGAAAATAAACGAAATAATAGAGAAATTGAGCGCAAAATATGTAGCGGGCGTCTACTTCCGTCATTAGAAGTACGAAATTATTTAGATGAAAATGTACAAATACTGTATAACTATAAACAACATCAGAAATTTAATACATTTATAAGTGGACAATTATGTTTAAGATTTTTACATAATTTTTGGATGGAATTGTGAAATTAAATGATAAGATTTGAAACCATACAGAAGTATAAAGGTAATAGTCATGACTATAAACACTTCAGTTGATCGTTTGATATGACTTCGCTCACAGTCGCTTTGACGGTACGTCATCAGTGCTGCAAGCAGATTTTTTCACAGAAATCACACTCGATTCAAACAGCAATTACTGCTGTCGACTCTGAGTGGATATGCTACGTTTTGAAATATTTCAAACTTCTGCATTGTACGTATTCGATACAACACGATCGGATAAGTTACTTATCGGTGGTTCGATTGACATTAGAGTCGAAATAAAAGGGAGAGAAAATATCCCAGACTATACTACTGTATATTGCCTTCTTATTTACGATAATGAATTCACATATTCACCATTCGATAGTATAGTCACTCGAAACGTATAAAACACTAAATGTTCTCAACAAGTAAGTATAAGCAAACAACAATAGCTATATGAATTTTATTTTTTGTTTGCTTATATTTATCAGATCATTGATCGTGCACATAATGGCAGGTGAAGCGGTTCTCATGTTTGAAGGAGCTAAACTATTGTATTTTTAATCGCTTAAATATTTGTACATTTTCATATTTGAATCAATAAAGAATCCATTTAAATTCTATGAGAGAAATATCTAATGTATTTTAATCAAACCATTCATTCCTTTACTCACTCAACGACAACGACGACTGTATTCAAGCGAAAGCGAAAACAACAACGAAAACACAAAACAAAAACGAAAATGACATTTTTTTTCCTTCTAAATACCCACAAATACCGCATTTTTCTCACTATCCAACGCAAAGCTACATACATAAACAATACACAGATTCACGTATTTGTACATTTATACCATCACAACTGTTTTTGAACCGCCATTTTTATACTACTTTTTTGCAATAAACTAATTATAAACCAAACATTACGAATCTTTCAAATCGTAGTGAATCTGAGTGAATCTAAATGAATCTTTGGACCGTGTCTACCCTCTAGGTATTAAGCATATGTCATTACTTATTTGGGCTTGTGCCAGCATTAGAAACATTGAAACTTTGTGACTTTTATACAATATTTTAATTGTTAGTTGAACATGGAACGAACATTATAGAAGAAATTCTGTCCGTATGTTTTGGTAATCAACGCTTCTGCTTGGCCATATGAATGGTATGGCAATGATACTAATACATACTCACGGTCTCTTATGTTATTCTTTCCATATAAAGTACACACTGTCAAAAGGATACGTATAACCTAGGGGTTTGGATGTCATTGTAATGGATGCGAATATGTTGATAATCTGCAAAATTTTCTGCAAATATATTCTCATATGGTGGCGAAATTTGCAAATAGTGGCCGAATATATTCGCAAAAAATTAAGCTATTTGCAAAAACCATGAGTCATTTGCAACATTTAATACTGCTGTATGAGAATATGTGGCCGCCATATTGAATTGAATTTTCACAAATTATTCGAATATTCTGCGAATGGTTCATATTTTTTTTTTTTTAATTAAATTTTTTTATTTATAAATACAATTTTGAATCCATTATAAGCGAAATAAGGTTACTTGCGAATAGATCAATTCCCTTAGCGTATAACCAACGAGCACTTTGTTAAAAATTCAGGCAGCGTGCAGCGATGTCATTCGGAGTGATTTGAATACATTACGTAAATGAAGTGCAGTGCTAGGTCGAATACATGTCTTTATCGATTACACAAATTGTATCAAGTTTAATATGAATTGAACAGTTTTTTTTTATAAACTTAAAGCAGATTAGTTCAAATTAAATCGAAATTGACATTAAAACAAATAACTTACTTGTTGATTATGTGACGATACTATGTTAGTGCTATTAAGATTTGAGCCCATTGTCGTGCTATTGACATCATCAAGATCACTATGAAAGTTCGATTTTTCGTTGCGTCTTCGTCGAGCGCATGCTGCTAAACCAGCGATAAGAGACAATAGTATTGTAACAGCCGCTACTGCACAACCAACATGTAAAGGTGAAAGAGGTGGATTGGTTTCACATACACTCGGATCTTCATCTTGTCCAGATGGACAATGAACTTTACCGTCACACCAAAGCTTCGGAGCAATGCATGCTTGCAGTTCGCTACATTTATGTAAACAATCAATGTGTGGATAAATTTCCATCCAAGAGATTTTATATTCAGTTGTATCGATTCCTGATTTCCATGGAACACGAAATTCTATCACAAGGTTTTTTGATATTTCGATCGGATTAAATTGATGTACATTATCCCATCCGTCCGAAAATGCAACTACATCTGGCCCCGAAGGGCATAAATCCCGTGATTCTTTTGGATTATTCGTTGAATAAACTGTGATTCGTGCGTCTGTTGGGCATGGTGGCACTGAATGTAATAGTGGTGGCATCCAAAAACCTTTTAACATCAATACCAAATAACTATTTTCAGTTTCCGGCTCCAATAACCATGGTTGAACAATTGGCATTCCGTTGCACGATGATGGGCCCAATAAAGCTTCACCACTTATACCATGCAAACGTCGCTCTTCCCAATTAATGTGGCAATTATCTTTAACGAATTCATAACGACCTTCAAAGTAAAAGTCACGAAAATCCTGATCGATGTTCATTTCATATGCTGTAAAATGAGCTTCCACTGTACTGGCTGCAATCGTTGTTAAAGCCAGTGAACCAGAAATATCTGCACAAATACAATCTCTTGGCAGTGGCGGTATATCTGGCCAAGGAACTTCGCCAATACGTAAATCTGATATTGGACCACCCATATATTTACAGTGCCAACGACCTGATCGATTTTGAACATTCTGACACGATCGACCTCCAAAACGTGCTCTTGTTATTGTAAGTCTGAAAATTATATAATATTGAGCACATTTCTGAACAAAATTCTGCAGACAACATAACGGCTCGTTTCCTTTGAATGATGAATGCAAACATTACCGATTTCGTTCGGCAACGAAAACTTTAATTATTTTTATAATATCCCAATATTAAGGTTTGATTTTGAGTTTCATGTCACTGATAGTAGTCTTCACTCAGAGGAAACGAATAGTTGCATTTGATTTATGGGATAGACAAATGTGTTCTATTATTAAATCAACTGACCACCGTCATAATGGTTTAATCAAATCATGTTAATCCATGGGGTTACACAGTACTGAATGACGTTTGAAAACGTCAGAAGTACTGGATGGTATTGTGGCAATATTTTATCTACTGTAGACGACTGTGAACGAACTGAACTCAACAGCCATCAACAAGTCTTTCCATTGAGCACTATTGTTCAACCAAATTCTCGCTCATAATTCTTATAATAGTAACAACTATATTTAGTGTGTAAATAAACTGATTTTCATGAATTACATAAACAAATATTTGATTAAAATTTGCTGAAGAAATGACGCACAAATTGTGAAATGATGTCTTCGATTGTGAATACTCATTCCATTTATTATAATTTGACAGATTCCTTGAACATGAAACGAAAACGATACATTCAAATGAATTATCGTTCATCGCTGTGAGCATATCTATGAGACTTGCTTCAGAAGAGAAAGAGAGAATAAGAGAGAGTATGCGTGTATGTATACACAATGCTAAATGGAAAGAGTTGTTGATGGCTGCTGAGTTCAGATCAGTTGATTTACAGTCGTTTACAGTACATAAAATATTCTCACAATACCATCCAGTACTTTTGACTTTTACAAACGTCATTTAGTACTGCGTAATCCCATGTGTTAATCTCATAAAGAAACTTACCGTACGGTTTCATCTGAATTTCCTTCGAACCTAATAATGCACGAAATATTTGGTGATCCACCACGGCCGAACATAAATACATTTGACGATGAACGAAATATCCCACGGGATGCTACATTTGATCTAAAATGATAATAAACATACAATTACAATGAATATAGTTGTGAACAAATGATTGCGTTTAAAACATACCTATACACACGATTGCAAGATTTTGATTGGATTTGTAAGAGTGCTGCTGGTTCTGGCATAGATTTTGGACCATTTGCTTTTGGAAATTGTTCCAAAGGAGCTCCACCAAGCATGGTATCCAAAAACTCATATCGAAGCTTAAATGCCGATGGCGGCCCATATAAATTAGGTGTTCCGTTAGGATTTGGAGTGAATTCGATTGTCATATCTGGGCTTATACTCAAGTAGCTCTCTATTAAGGAAATAAAGGATTGGCTATTTTAGCATATAAAAACATTTTTTATGGTGATAAATAATACCGTGTGTTGAACATGGCCGTGTTTCACGGGATATAAGTAAGCGAGAGCATAGTTTTGGAACTTCTTCACGACATACTTCTGCCATTAGTGAAGCATTTCGAACACTTTCAACGAGTCCATCTGAAAAAAAATGTCATATTTTCTATCTTAAAAAATTATTAAATATGAACCACATGTGATAAATGAGGTTATCCTTGCCAACATTTTTCAAAATAACTCGTGGAAATGAAAAGATTTGTAGACACGATTTTTTCTTTTTTCTAATTCTTTTAGTTTTCTAACTATTTACGAATAATAAGAACAAAGATTGGAAATAATTTATACATTTTGACTTTATTTTTAAACAATTTGGATTTTTTGAAAAAAATGTAGACGGATTTAATTTTTACTAGCAATTTGTTCTTAAGATAATTCAAATTGAAAAATACTGTAATGATTGAACATTGTTTTTTAAGGACACCAATTTTATATATATAAAAATGATACTGCCAATGATATTAAAAAAAATCCCTAAATAAAGAGTGTTATAAATCAGGGCAAAGGTCTCTAAGAGTTCATATTGCACCGATACAAATACTAATTGATATGGTATTGAAGGACTATAGATTCGATATAGTTTATTCATATATGATGAAGATTACATTTTTCTAGAAAATTTTGGTACAGATCAATTATATGAAAACTTTTTGTGGCAAATATTAAATAATAAATACAAATATAAATTTACCATTTTTGTTATTGGCACGTAATTTACCATCCCAAATACGAAGCTGTGGCATACACTCACTGGGAGCTTCGAAGATTGATTGGTCAACAGCTGAATGATACTTAGTGAATGTTATCCAAACAATTTCATGGCGGCGACCTTGGAAATGATAGTGACACACAGTGTTGGGAGGCAGTGTATGTTTTGGGCTATCCAGTTCACCAGAAATACTCTCAAATGCACTTAATGTAAACTCACATTTGTTAGGTTGACGTGTATACATTTGAGAATTTGCATTTACAAACATTACCTGTAGTTTTGAAAATTAATTATGTTAAATTATTGCTTAAATTAAGGATATTTACTGAAAGTCTTCCAAATCATCATTATCTTATCATTATTTCGTTTTTTATTATTACCTCGACCTGTAACTCAAAACCAAGTAAATAAGAAACTGGTGTTGGATGAAACAAGCTATCATACGGGGATGTCTGGAACACGATTAACATATCTGATCCACTTGACACTATATCTGGAAGTGAGTCGCCGCCGCAAAATCTTACCAATTCCGGAAATTCGGTATTTTTTCCATCGAAAACCGACAAATAGTCCTGCACTGAGTCGCAACGATTCCACGCTCTATCAGAAAATTAAAAAAAGATAATTTACTCTTATCGAACATTCTTCCTAAATATTCGAACTTAAATTTATATTGTAACAGTCGCATACCCTAGTCTGGCAGAAATCGAATTCTGCAAATAATATTGCAAATGTATGGAGAAACATTATTACATTTACAAATTTCAAAAAACGAGAATAAGTACACAGACAGAACTATTTGTACATCTAGTACGATTTATTTGAATTTTGACGTTTTTCTACATGTGTTGAAAAATTCACAACATTGTCGTACACAGATTTCTATACGTTTTATTGAGCGGGAAGAGGGGAAACATAGCTGTGTGCGAAAATATTTCTCCTTCGCACTCAACTGTATATAAATAGTATAGAAGTATGTGTACGAGTCGTACAGTACGACTATGTTGTGAATTTTTCAACAGACGCAGAAATTAAAACGTTAAATTTCAAAAAAGTCGTAGTAAATGTACGAACAGTTCTGTCAGTGTATAGCATTGAAACGAACAAGTTCCGTAGACTTCATTGAATTTGTTTTGTGTATCGATTAAAAGTTTTACTAAAGAGAATTACTGTCGGAACAATAAAATGGACAAATGATAAGAGATGGACTTTTGTATTTTGTATTTACTGGAACCAACCAAGACCACCGAAACCATTAATTTTACTTCATTCGGAAAAACCATTCAAAATCTAAGTTCAAACCGTGTATGCTCAAGAAATACAACCGCTTTCGCGAAGCTTCAAAAGCCGTGTGTAACATTGTCACAGGTGAATAATCATGGATCTATGAGTATGAGCCTGAAAGTAAACCGCAATCGACTGTATACCCATTTCAAAGTGAAACATATCTAACAAAAGTTACTCGCGCACAAGGCACAGCTAAGCAAATGATGGCTTGTTTGTTCGGAAAAACTGGTCATGTCGCAACTGTGGCACTTGAGCAATGTAGAACGGTTAATTCTGAGTGGAACACGACCACTTATTTACCAGAAGTGTTCATTGAAATGAGGGGAAAAAACAAGCTCCGTCGACTTATTCTCCATCATGACAATGCGAGCTCCCACATATCTCGTCGAACAAATGAATTTTTGACTACTGTGTCTCCCGGCGAATGGAAAAACTGCTATGACAAATGGTTCGAACGCATGCAAAAATGTATGATTATCATGGAGAATATTTTGAAAAGCAATAAAGCCATTTCCAAAAATAAATATATGTGTTTTTATTGCTACAATCGAAACTTATATAGCAGCTCTCGTAACTGTATATATTGAAGTGAAAGCAATTTGGGCAACTGTTTTCGAATTTCTTCTCACCAGATGAATTTTTGTAGGAGGTTTGACCCATGTGAGCGAAATGACATAACAAAGAGATATAATTGACTGTTTGCGCCGTGTCAACATAGTGGCAAATTGTGTAAGCATGAATTGCTCTCAATATGGCGTGCGTACTCTTGCAAATGAAAGAACATTTTCATGCATTTTTGTATTTGTAAAATAAATAATTACCGGAATTTATTTTAGAACAAAAAAAAAAAAAAAAAATATTTCGTATTGTGTTTTTTATAGCATCGATAAAGAAATTGAATTCTTATTTGTTAAAATAACAAGTTTATGTTATTTACATTTATTTATAACCCTAACCAAAACCTAAATCAGCAAATGTGCAAATATTATATCCATTATAGCGAGAATATTCCCCATCAAGTATACAAAAAAATAATTAAATTATTGAGTTTTACTTCTGTAACTCTTATTTATGCATGAAAAATGATTGATTAACATGAATTTGAATAATGGGCCAAGTAAAAACAAAATTGATTTTACCTTTTGTGATTTTGTCATTGTCATTGGTATCTTAACCTCAATTTTTTCACCTGCTATTTATTATTTAGCTTGTTCTATTCCATTCAAAAGCCGATAATTTTATTCATTAATTTTCTCATTGCATCATAATAAAATTCATGTTGTCCATATGAAATTTCTGAAAAAATTAATTCAAAATATGGCTTGTCGCTCACATATTTTAGTTCATTACAAGGAAAATAATTATAAATGAATTATACTGTGTGAACAACACAATGCTTATTTTCACATATTGTCAATAATAATTTCCATTTTAATTAAAAAAAAAAAAAATTTAAATGGAAAAAAAATCTCTCGACGAGTTGCTTGTACATATGCCACAAGACTACGGTTCATATGATCGAAAGAAAGCAAATTTTTCATTTATTCTGTTGTATCGATATGAGAGTAAGGCGCTTGTTGACTGTCAAAAAATCTAATTTGTTCTGATTTAATAAAAAAAAAGTAATAAGTGAAGGAAAAAAAAATCGAAGAGTTACACCAATAACAATGGTATTCATTGTATTGGTGCCTGTTGTAAAATAACTCCAATTGATGTTCAAAACCTTCAAACGAAGTGTCAAATTCAGTATCACTCGCCATGTTTAGATCGATCGTCAATTTCTATGCCATTTTTATTTCCATAAAATACTTTATAATTTAGCAATTAAAACACATAATACATATTTAAAATCCGGATTATTCATATTTAATTTTTGGTTATCAATTTATTGAACCAAATGTCGAAATAAATATTACTTCACCCAGCGGCCTCTACTGGAATATATTAGTTCAGAGAAATGTCGCCCGAGTACACGGCGCAAACGGTCATGTTTGCTGTCAATTCGTTCTCATGGTTTGACCTGAAAGTAAGCTCTATACAATTGAATTACTCGATCGGAAAACATTAGGCCGTGCTTGTCATTTTGACTAAAATATTTTACATATGTCGTCTTGAATTAAGACAAAAATTTCTTCGAACGTGAAAAAATTCGAAAACACCTTATCGTTGCCACCCTATTATATATTTATTATTATTATTTTCAAAAAAATTCTTTCAGTTCGTGATTTTGAACTTGAATAAAACGAAATGAACATTTTCTACATAAATATAGTTTTAAAATGTGTTATTTTTATAGTAAAATATAATATTTACAATAAGTTTTTTTTACTGTATAAATATAACATGAAATGGATTAGAATATTTACTTTCCTCAATAATGGATATAAAATAAAATGTTTACCTCAATGACCGACTGTTGGATTCATGATGTCGTTCTTGCTGTTGATCTTTTAAATACATTTTTTGCGCAATGGGCTGACGTACAACGAGCATTGCGTGAAGACCAATTGGTGGCGGACGATGATGAATGTGATATTTACATGTCAAATTGCGTGGATACATTCCAGGAAAATTTGGCGACCTTATTCGACAGATTCTGGATATAAATTAAGAAATAGACAAAATAAAATTATTAGCTAGGAGATGTGTATCGATGGGAATAATAGTGTGAATATAGAATTCTATTATGAAGAGTGTAACATGAAAATTTGTTTCATAAAAACTTAAGAAACAGATTTTAATTTTACATATTATGAAGAGTGTATTCTATATTCACGCTATTATTTCCATCGATACATGTAGCCTATTTTTTTAATTTTTGGGCGAGTTTGGGTTTTGGGTTACTTTGTTGAAACGTGACTAACTGATTTTCAACAATTATAGATAAATATAAATTATTATTTGCTTAAAAATTAAAATTAAAATTTGAGCTGATTATCATGAAAGTTGTCATATTTGAAAACATTATAGACCGAGAGCCAGTAAGCAAACTGCTTACCTTACAAGCTTCACGAAGCGCAAACAAAAACAATACAGAAAACTGTTGTTGCAAAGAATTATGTGCAGATAATCATTATTTGAAGCTGTAGAATGCTTAATCCAAATGAATTTTTATTCAAAATATCTGCCATGCAACTTAAATGGAAAATGAAGCGTATTTTGTTTTTGTTATCGACGTGCAGATATCGTAATGTGCATAAAATTGAGATAGAAATATGTGATATTCTGATAATTAGCCTTAAAATATAACTACAATTAAATTATCTTACGTGAATCTTGTGAGGTAAGCAGTTTACTTACTGGCTCTCGGTCTATTATTTTTAGATCTATATATATATAAAAGAGAGTTGATGTTGGTTTGTGGTAGGATATCTTCGATTTGACTTTACCGATTTTCATTGTTTTTTTTTTTATTTGATGGATATTCCTCTGCGTAAGGTTTATATATATATATATATATATATATATTTATATATAAATAATTAACATTTTTTTAACAAAAAAAAATCAAAATTAAAAAAGGAAAACAACAACAAAATATAAGGAAAAACAATATGGACGACGGCAACGACGGCAAAAACGAAATTTTTTCTATGGGAATCAGCTTTGGGTGAATGTTGATGCCGTTGCTGCTTTTTACACAGAACTGCTTCCCATAAGAAATACACAGCAAGCATGAACGTTGCTTACTAATATATAGGCATGTCATGTATTAGTAAGCAACGTTCATAGTAACGGCATCAATATTCACACAGAGCTGATTTCTATAGAAAACATTTCGTTTTTGCCGTTTTTGCTCTCGTCCATATTGTTTTTTAATACGTGCTCAAGGATTTGTACACAAAATTGGGAAAAAAGCCGTTGGTCTGCACACAAAATTCGGAAAAAATAATTAAATTTTTTTTCCCATCTTTATGTAAAACTTAACGGAGAATAAATTTTGCGTTATTATTCATGTATGACTTATTAAGTGATAGAATTCATTGTTCATTTGTAAAAAGTTTGTTGTATATTAATCCTAATCCGCGTAATTTTCGTAACGTTGAACTTTTCAGAGTTTCAAATATTTTAAATAGAAACCCAAATGCTTCAATTACGCTTATCTGTTTTTTTTTTAAATTTTTAATTTTTTTTTTTTAAAATTTTTATTAGTTTTTTTTTTAAATATGCTAATATTATTGAAACATTGTTTATAGAACAATTTTTTTGTTTGAGGTTATGTTCACTGTCATTGTGTTCATCGTTTTTTTTTTTAATTGCATTATTTTTCTGGTTTATAAATAATTAATTGATATATTTTTATTTTTATCTTTCATTTGAATTTCATCAAAGTTAATATTCTGATCCATACCGAATTTTTAAAGATTATTTATAAAAGTGAGTTTAATTGCGATTTTTTGGATTTTCAAACAATTGAAACTTTTTATAATATGTCAGAAACGGTATTACATTGTTGTGTTGCTAACAAATGCAAAGGTTTAACATATGGTGGTCTTTTTTTGAGATGCAAATTTTGTAAAAATAGAATATTTATTCAATGTATGAAACAAAAAGAGGAAAAGGTTAAACAACTACTTGAATGTTTTGGATTAGCCAAGAAGCTTGAAGACGGATCATGGCTAATTGTAAAACCAAATAATGATAATGATGAAAATTTGAGATTCTTCTGTCATATTTTCAATGAAATGAATGACAGCGCAACAAATGATAGCATTACTATTGAATAGTTTAAAAACCATGTTGATTCGAATCTGGATGATGTTGTTAATAATTCTCTATTATTCAATAATTTATCATCTCGAATCAAAGTTTTGAAAAACTTGAATATTTATCCAAAACCAATCAATGGAATAGATTTGATTCACATTTCAAGGTTTGAATTTGTAACAAAACCTGATGAAATTAAGAAAATTATTATTCAAAGAACCAAAATGCATGGAAATTCTTTTTCTGTTGAGATACTCAATTTTCATAGACGCAGTAAAAATGTTGGTAAATTTGTTTCTTGTAAAGTTTTCACGTTAACAGAAGAATGTTCCAAAATAATTTGTGATCCTAAGATTTGGAATCCTGAATTTTGTGTGAAACCTTTTGTTATGGAAAAGAGAAAAATTTCATTGAATGGGAATAAGAAGAAATCACAAGTAAATGGCACAAATAAGAAATCAAATATGAAAAAGAAAATTTCTCATAAAAGTGATTTGTCCGAGCATTGAAACAATTATGTCAAAAACAAACTGAATCTTGGGAAAAATTCAATTGTAATTTCGGGAGATTTTAATTTGCCTTATTTATTATGGCTTTCGAACGATATTGAAAATCCTAATATTTCGTTTCCGATGAATTCGAGGAAAGAATTGTTGATTTTAGATTCCTTTCATGATTTTGGTTTGTCACAAATGAATAATTGTTCGAATGACAATGGTAATATGTTGGATTTGGTTTGGACTAATGATCCGGATTTGTTGTATTGCACTAATAGTAGTATATATTTGGTTAAATCTGAGATTCATCACGAATCCATTGGAATTGTCATTTTTAGTCATAATGTTAATGTTGGTAAAAAGGAAATGCTTTGTACATTTCTTGATTTCAGAAATGCAGATTATAATGTTATAAATAATTATTTTTCCGATATTCATTGGGATGTATTATTATCAAGTGATTCTCTTGAGGATAGTTTGAGTAAGTTCTACTCTTGCGTCAATAATGTAATTGATACACTCGTTAATGTGAAGAGGAAGAATTTTGCAATTCATCATAAATGGTTGACTCCAACTTGATTAAATTGAAGAACAGAGTGAACAAATTAAAAAAAAAAGAGACACACATTTTTGAATGATGATAATATTTTTAAAATTGCTCGTACGGAGTATCATCGTTATTCTCGCATTGCCTATAATAATTATAAAATAGCGATGGAGGAGATGATTAATTCAGATCCAATGGAGTTCTTTAAGCATGTAAATGCTGTTAGGAAGACTAATTGTGATTTGCCAAATGAAATGCATTATAATGGTTTTAAGTCATGTGATGGTGTTGAGATCACTAATTTTTTTGCTATTTTTTTTCTTCAGCTTATACTCAACATGATTAGAAATCTTCTTATGCTTTTAATGATGAAGATTTTAGATCAGTGAATGGTCTTTGTCAGAATATTCCTAATTTGAGTATTGATGAGGATATTGTTTTGAAATGCGTTCATTATTTGCCAAATAATTTGATTTGCGGCCCTGATGGCCTTCCAAATTTATTTATTGAAAATTGTAGTGAGTTCTTGGTTAAAAAAAAATCACTTAATTTTGGCCAAGTTCCTGATATATGGAAGATTTCTTTTGTCAAGCCAATTTATGGATCAAGGAATGATATTAAAAATTATAGGGGTGAGGCCCTTAAAAATTATAGGGGTGATAAAATATAGTACCAAAACTATTGGATTCAATTATTGCGAAACACTTGAATTTTCATATGAAAAACGTAATTAATTCAAGTCAATATGGTTTTATTAGGGGACGATCAACAATCACTTATTTGGTTGAATTTATGTCTCAAACATTGAGTGATCTCAGACCTCACAATCAAACTGATGCAATATACATTGATGTTGCTAAGGCTTTTGATTCAGTGAACATTGATCTTTTGATTCATAAGTTGTATTTTTTTTTTTTTTTTTTTTTTTTTTTTTTTTTTTTTTTTTTTTTCTTTTTTTTTTTTTTTTTTTTTTTTTTTTTTTTTTTTTTTTTTATTTTTTTATTTTTTTTTTTTTTTTCCCCCTCCCCTCTTTTTTTTTTTTTTCTTTTTTTCTTTTTTTTTTTTTTTTTTTTTTTTTTTTTTTTTTTTTATTTTTTTTTTTTTTTTTTTCCTTTTTTTTTTTCACCATCATAATTTTTTTTTTTTTTTTTTCTTTCCCCCCTTTAACTTTTCTCCCTGTGTGCCCCTTTTTTTTTTTTTTTTTTTTATAATTTTCTTTCCCCCCTTTCTTTTTTTTTTTTTTTTTTTTTTTTTTTTTTTTTTTTTATTTTTTTTTTTTTTTTTTTTTTTTTTTTTTTTTTTCTTTTTTTTTTTTTTTTTTTTATTTAAATAAAAAAATTTATAAAAAAATTTTTTTTTTTTTTTTTTTTTTTTATTTTTTTTTTTTTTTTAAAAAAAAAAAAAAAAAAAAATAAAAAAATTTTTTTTTTTTTTTTTTTTTTTTTTTTTTTTTAAATTTTTTTTATAAAATTTTAAAAAAAAAAAAATAAATTTTTTTCTTTTTTTAAGATTTTTTCAAAAATTAGTTCGTAAAATTATTCTTTGTTATGAGTCTGAATCATCAAATTTTGAATTGGATCAAGTCTTATATGTATGGTAGAAGGCAGATTTTTAAAATCAATAACTTTGAATCGAACCCTATGTTTGTTTCTTCTGGTACGGGTCAGGGCCACACTATTGCTACAACGTTATTCATATTATTTGGAACTGATTTGCCTTTAGTGGTAATTCATCGATTCTTTCATTTGCTGACGATGTGAGACTTACCCGCCACATAACTTCAATTGATGATTGCTATGTTCTTCAAGAGAGTTTAAATAATGTTAAAAGATTTTTTGAACTAAATCAATTAAAATTGAATTTTAAAAAGACTGAAAGAATGACATTTCATCGCATTGGAGATGTTATTGATTACAATTATACCATTGATGATGCAGTAATTGAGAGAGTTGATCAAATAAAGGATCTTGATGTAATTTTGGAAAGAAACTTAATTTCAAAGCTCATATTGAGTTCGTCATTGCCAAAGCAAAGTCTAGATTGGCTTGGATTAAACGTTTTGCTAGAGAATATAATGATCGTTTTACAATTAAAATATTGTTTTTTAGTTTTGTTATTCCGATTCTAAAATATGGCTCTCACGTTTGGAACACTCGCTACTTGGAATTAACAAGACCAATTGAATCTGTTCAGAAGCAATTTCTGTTATATGCTTTAAGGGGATTCAAATGAAGTGACGGATTTCATCTTCCGAAGTATGAACACAGATTGCTTTTACTTCAAATGATTACTCGGGAGAATCGTAGGAAGGTTTCCCAAATGATGTTTATACTTAAGCTGATCAAGGGGGAAATATTTTCGGATGCTCTTTTGGAAAAAATTCAATTCAGAGTTCCGTACCAATCTGTTAGAAATATTCAGTTCTTGAAAATCCATATTGTTAACAATAGTTATCAGAAATGCCATTAAATTTAATAATTGAAACTTTTAATAGGTACTATAATGAGAAAACTCCTGTTCTGAATCAGTTTAATGTTAGTTCAGATTTAATTAAAAAGAGATTGAATGAGTTATTTATGAGATTGATAGATTGATGAATATTGTATGTGTTTTTTCACTGGATTCATTGTTGCAGTTCAACAATCTCAGTGACTTGCTCCGTAATCGTTTGGATTGGCAATAGATTGTTGAATCCGGGCAATCATTGAATCATATAGTTTTGTGAATTTTTATGTGAATATAATATGATTTTGAATAAACCACCTTTGGCGAAAGAACGCTGTATGGTGCTGAATAATAATAATAGAATCTACCAATAGAAATGAATTTAAAAGAACATGTTTGATGTTCCTAACGATAATTGTTAAGTCGTGATTTCATTGTAATATTTTCATTATACAAATACAGCCAGTTGTTGGCGGAAATGAATCTTAAATGGATACGAAAAATAACATAAAAATGGAAAAAAAAATTAATTATTTTTTTTTTTCGAATTTTGTGTGCAGACCAACGGCTTTCCGAGAGTTTCATATACGTTTCCCATGTAGATATGGTTATTAAGCAACGTTCATGTTTACTGTGTATTTCCTATGGGCCACTCAGCTGTATAATTCCATTAAAGTGTGTGCGTGCATTGATGTCGTTGATTTTCTCGAATACACGCACACACACTTTAATTTTTGCATTGAAATTGTTGCGATTCAACGATAAAAACAACGAAGTGAAGCGCGCATGTATGTATAGATTATACACAACTAAGTGGCCCATAAGAAATACACGGATGATCGTTGCTTACTACTATATAGGCGCGTCATTTCATCTACAGTATGAAAGGAATGACGTGCGCATGTATTAGTAAGCAATGGACATGCTTGCCGGGGTATTCTCATTTTTTTTGCATGATTTCGGCATTTCACAAATTCGATTATTGTGTGTGACATTGTGAGTGAAACAATTTTGTATTTTGGATAAACTATCAATAAAGCCCAAGGTCAATCAATGAAAATTTGTGGTATTAATTTGGAGCAGCCGGTCTTCTCTCATAGTCAACTTCACGTTGGTTGTTCACGTGTTGGTAAACCGACATCTTTATTTATTTATGCAAAAGATGGAAAGACCAAAAATATTGTTTACCTTAAAGCTTTAGAATAATTTCTTGGTTTAATAAAATATTAAAAAAAGCGAATTCATGTAATTGATGAAGAGTTGTTGAAATTATTTAATTTTAAGTAAATAATTGAAAATAAACCAAAAATAAAATACTACACTTGGTTATTTGTGACAAATTGACATTTTTGATTAAAATCGGTAAATTAGAATCGAAAACCACATCAACTCTTTATTCAGGTTTGTACCTGAATCCATCAACTCTTTATTCAGGTTTTGATATATTCAGTTTCATTTAGAATAAATAGAATAAGATCATTGTTTTACTATGATTAAACTAAATCTCTTACCGCCTATCACAATCATAGACATTTTTGCTGCAATAGGTACCCGGTACATGATCTCCTGTCCATATTCCCTTCTCATTCCTAATGATAAAAATAGTTGAAATTTAACATGCAAATATAATATTATTTTTCTACATAAAATATGTTGACAAAAAATTATTACCGCAGCATGGCATCCGTACGCTTTAAAAATTTGTAGATCAATCGAAATGAAAAATTATTGTTATTAGGCGCTAGGTTGAGTTGTGTCTGCTGCACATATTTAAATAATTTCAATGTTATATTAATGGAAGAACTTTCACTGTAATAAACATTGTATCCCCAAGCATTTCCACACCATTTACCACCACCATTCTGATTAGAGTGTTTATCATTCCTACTATCACTAAAAACACCAGTTGCGGCGTCCAATGAAGATAAATGATGCTCTTTTATTGTCATGTAACCATCAGGGCAGCCATCATTTGTATGTGACGTAAATCGACCAATATTGAACTTATCAATATTTATCTGTTATCAAATGATATAAAAAAATGAATTTTCTTTTAAATTTCCATAGAAATCTATGTATATATTTTCTATAAACGCAAATACATTTGTTAATTTATTTACTACGCCTATGACAGTCTGAAAAATTAAGAGTTACATTTTGTACAATATATATTGTTTCTTAAAATTTATCACATTTAAGACTGGAATTACTTTATTACACGAATTTGGAGTCACTTGAAGCAATTTTATCTTACACACAGAAAACCAAATCATTTGACGACATCTGTCAGTAAAATAGTGATTTACTGACAGTTGAGTAAAAATGCATTAGTATTTTAGTACGGAATATTCAAATACCTGCAGTACATGTTAAAATGTCAAAGCAATACAATGGATTTTTTGGTGCGCGGTAAACATATAAGCATACAATAACATTTTTATATGAATCTTACTGACGAATTTTGTTTGAACTGTCAGTAGTTTGCAATTGTACCATCACATCGATGCTGTTTTACGTATTGCTACCTCTGTGTGTAGATCCAAATCAAGGGGAAAAGTACTAGAAAACGCAATCCATTCTAGTACAAAAAAAATCCGGAAAAATCCCATCAAATCACATTCAATATTGTCTTACTAAAATAAAATACACATACATTACTGATGACTTTTGTTTCAGGTGTTCCATTTAATTTCAGAACAACAAAAATGACATTTAAATACAATTCACTATACTGGGATTTTGACAAATCATAATGTGTCATGAGTAATGTATGTGTATTTTATTTTAGTAAGACAATAATGAATGTGATTTGATGGGATTTATCGGGATTTATTTATTACTAGATTGGATTGCTCTCTCTAGTACTTTTCCCCTTGATCCAAATTTATTACGATTATTACAAACACTAATATTGTTATCAATTTGATTGAAAAATCTACCCATGCGATTCTTCTTTCCAATGATTCAATTGCAATCGTTTTACATCTAATGTCATAACTTGGAATTGGTTTATTTTCATGATTCCAATTTATGTATCTTAATGCAAACCTCGTAAATTTTCTTTGTATTCTTTCAATTCTATCACAATGAATCTGATAATAAGGTTGCCATAGCATTCGCATACTCAAGAATAGATCTGACATGAGCATAATATAAACTCTTCAAAGCATATGGATCATACATATTTGAACAAATTCTTTTCAAAAATCCAAGATTTGCAAATTCTCTTGCTATTACTAAATCAATATGCATATTGAAGTCGAGTTTAGTATCCATTAAAATCCTCAAATCTTTTATTTGAGAAACTCTTTCAATAACTTCATTACCAATAGAATAATCTGTAATGAATGGTTGATTTTTTCTAACACATGACTCAAAAAGTCCCCGGACTGACATATAGAGGGCGCCACTTTTAAGAAACCCATTTCATTATTCGATAGTACCAACCATTCTAAGGTATATGTCAAAATTTCATAACAATCGCTAAACGTGTTCTCAAGTATAGAGACGTCAAAGTGAAGCTACCTCAGTGTTTTTGTTAAAAATGGAAAAAAAAAGAATTTCGTGTGCTAATTAAGCATTGATTTTTAACCGGAAAAAATACGGTAGAAGCTAAACAGTGGCTTGATAAACATTATTTGGACTCTGCCCTACAGATGTCCCATTAATACCGAAGTATTAAAATATCTTAATACTTACTACTGACGAATGCTATATTAACTATTAATTCTCATCATAATACGAGTATTAAGATGAGTATTAACTATTAACATCGATGTTAATACTCATATTAAGATAACTATTAAGTATTAATTTGTTGAAGTTAATAGACGCCATTTGCAATTTTGAACAGATCGTATATAGGAAAAAACAATTGTGGCATATCAAATAAAAACTGCATTTCAAAGAAGGAAAAACTTTTTGATCGATTTTTCACGCTTTTCCGATCGGAAAATCAGAAAAATAAGTGAATTTTTGCCCTTTGTTATGGGGACTAAATATTTGAGACCTATCGATAGAGGTATCACTTGCCCAGGCTGATCCATGGATTCTCAGGATTTGACCTGAATTCCAGAACTTCCTGTATGAAATTCCATATATAAATCGTTTACATGATGTTCCATAAAGGAAGTTCTTGAATTCAGGCCAAATCCTGATATGGCACCATGTTTTTCAAATCGAAAATTTAAATCTGTATACAATCTGTTCAAAATTGAAAATGGCGTCTATTAACTCCAGCATATTAATACTTAATAGTTATCTTAATATGAGTATTAACATCGATGTTAATAGTTAATACTCATCTTAATACTCGTATTATGATTGATCTTAATAGTTAATAGCATCCTAATAAAATATCATTTTAATACAAATGTATTAACATATCGGGTTTGGCACATCTGTACTCTGCCCCAGGAAAATCGACCATTTGTGATTGGTATAATGAATTCAAACGTGGTCGTACAGACGTCGAAGACGCTGCTCGTAGTGGTCGCCCAAATACGGCTGTTACGGAACAAAACATCATAAAAATCCGAAAAATCGTTTTGATTGACCGAAAATTGAAATTGAGGGAAATAGATGAAGCCTCAAAGTTATCCGAAGGCAGCGTGTTTACAATTTTGCATGAACATTTGGGCATGAAAAAGCTCATGGCAAAGTGGGTGCCGCGTTTGTTGACACCAGACCAAAAACAACAACGAATCGACGATTCTGAGGCCTGTCTGGTGCTTTTTAACCGCAACAAAGCCGAATTTTTGCGTCGTTATGTGACAATGGATGAAACATGGATCCATCATTATACTCCGGAGTCAAATCGGCAGTCAGCTGAGTGGACAGCAGCCGGTGAAAGCCGACCAAAGCGTTCAAAGACACAACAGTCGGCTGGCAAGGTAATGGCCTCAGTTTTTTGGGATGCTCACGGTATTTTGTTCATAGACTACCTTGAAGAAGGAAGAACGATCAATAGTGATTACTACATAGCATTATTGGATCGATTGGCCGAAGAAATAAAGAAAAAACGGCCCCATATGGAGAAGAAAGAACCGCTGTTTCACCAAGACAATGCACCGTGTCATAAGTCGATGAAAACGATGGTCAAATTTCATGAATTGCGCTTCGAATTGCTTCCGCACCCACCGTATTCTCCAGATCTAGCCCCCAGCGACTACTGGCTCTTTGCTGATCTCAAAAGGATGCTCCAGGGAAAAAAATTTACCAGCAACGAGGAAGTAATTGCCGCAACTGAAGCTCATTTTGAGGGGAAAAATCAAGACTTCTACAAAAAAGGTATCGAGAAGCTAGAGAAGCGTTGGACCGATTGTATTGTCTTAGATGGAAATTATGTTGATGAATAAAATCGAATTTCGCCAAAATATTGTGTTTTTCTTTGTTAGTCCGGAAACTTTTTGAGTCATGTGTTATAAAAAGACATTATTTTATTTACATTTAATTGCAGTTGATTTTCAGTGCACCAATCATTTAATTTGTTTATACTCAGTTGAAAATAAGCAGCATCATGAATTTTATTAACAACATTAAATAATTTTGCATCGTCAGCAAATAGTAAAACATTTACTGAATTTAATTCATATATCAGATCATTTATGAATATAGTAAATAGTGTTGAACCCAGGTGACTGCCTTGTGCAAAATGACGATGAGTAGCAAGGTCCTATTTTGAAGCTAAATTTTCTATTTCGTAGATATGACCAAATCCATTTGATTGTGTTAATACTACGTCAAATTGTTTAAGTTTTTCAATCAAAATCTTATGATTTACCTTGTCAAATGCCTTTAAAAAGTCTGTATAAACAACATTAATTTGATCACCCACCAACATTTGAACGCACAATTTGATGAATATTAGCACATGTATTCTTTGACCAGTGCCCAAATGTTTGATATAAATTTCAAAATAAACCAATAAAAATGACCTTTTATGGAAAAATGTATCATACAATACATCATACGTGTTTCAAAGGAAAGTGGAACTACTTCTTAGAGGGTACACCAAGGGGCAAACTACTACAACAACGTAATTTATATAATTCAATTTAGTACAAGAAAAATTCCACATATTTCTATCCAATTCTGCATGTTTAAAAAAAATAGAAAACATTTCTTTGACATTCTTTGACTTGTTACCAAGTGATAACAAATGTCAAAGAGATTTGTTTACATTTGTCATAAAATACAGAATTATATACAAATATGTAGAACTGTTTGGAGTTATTCGGAATTTTTTCCGTACTAGATTGAATTATATGAATTACGCTGTAGTAGTAGTTTGCCCCTTCAGGTATACCCAATATATTGTACCATATATGGTATAACTTTAGCAACAGACAATACAATCAGGGGGGCATATTTCAAGGCTCACAAACAACAGCCAAATGACAATTTCGTAAATATAGAAAGATGTTTGTTTTGTAAATTATTTTCTATCATTAAGCATAGCATAGCACACATTTAGTGAAATCGTAATGAAAAAAGAACCATAAAAATTAATTAATAAATAATAACAAATCATGAAAAAAGATAAGAATTGGAATAAAATAATTGATTACTGTTCTGAAAATAATTCAGTAATTTATGGTACAGAACCATTCAAATAAAAATAATTTACACAAAATGATATCTTTTTTATTTTCATACTTAAAAAAATATCGAATAGTATGTCAATTTAACAAAGAAATGTAAAATTGTAAATACAATTTACAATTCTACAATTTTACAATTTATTCTACAAATGTAGCGCATTGGTGCAATACCCCCGAGGGGTAGGATGGTGTTAAAGAGAAGCTTCAATACCAAGATTAGGTCTGGAAAACCATAGTAAAATCGACCTACCTCTAGAGAGCCAGGGGAAATACAATAATAATTTCACCTGACATTAAAGTACGTTAACAATTTTGAATAAAAATAAGAAATAAGGAGTAAAGAAAAGAAAAGAAAGAAAAGGAAAATAGAAGAGATAGCTTATTTATTTATTACGGAACCTAAATTTATGCCAATATGTGTTCATTAGCAAGCTAGTAAACATGCTGGTCAAAGACCCAATGGTACGACTTCAGCAAAGAGAATACAATCAGGGGTGGAGAGATATTAAAGTTAAGCTTCAATACCAAGATTGGGTCCGAAAAATGGACCGAACATGGTAAAACCGGTCTGGAGAGTCAATTTTAATTTTAATTAAGTAATTTTTCCTAAAAGAATTTAATTTTGTGTTTTCGATAGTTTTGTATAATTAATTATCAAGAACTGGTTTTGATTTCACTTTAAACACTTATTAACTTAAGTTAGGTCTAGAGAATGAAATCAAATCCAGTTCTTGAAAACACAAAATTAAATTCTTTTAGGAAAAATCGCGTATAATAAAAATACCTTCGGTTATTATAACTAACGTAGTTTATATAGTTTATGTAACTTTATCAGCTATAATAGTACTCACTTGTATAATGTCGCCATGTAATCCACCTGGTGCAGTGAAATTAAAATTACATATAAACGGTAAAGTGCTGGTCTTATGTATTTCCATTTCGTACGTTTTTCCTATATCACCATACCATGTTCGGTTGCAAACTGTTTGTTGAATAGCATTGAACGTTGTATATTCCACAAGAGGCAACAAAATGAAAAATATCAGAAAATGAAAAATAAGCGAAAAGTCAAATCAAGTGTTTTTGTGTTGGAATAAGATGAAAAATCTTATTAGATTTATTTTCTTGGGGGGCAGATTCTTTGAAAGAACAAAACATAAACAAATATACAAATAAACAAATAAACAAACTGAATTATTTGGTACCATTCGACAAGAAAACTAAGTGAAATTTATAAGGAAGCTGTGAGGAAAACTATTATATATTGCTGGATATTGGGCAAAATAATATGTGAGATATACATACATGTTAAGGTATACATAAAAATCATCGATTGAGTTGTATTGAATTCGAAAACAATATTAAAACACTAGATTTATAAACAATGAGCTAGTAACCAAAAAACTAATCTAATGAATCGAAAGTACTTAAGTAAAACATTCAGAAAAAGGAAATCACTTTCTGGAATTTGTCAACATCGATTTTTCTATACAATTTATATCTAGTTCATGTACGAATGAAATCATATAATCATACAAATTCGAGACGGATCACATAACTTCATAATTAGGAATATTCTTTTTGTTGGAAGTTATCATCAACAACAATATTTATTGAATAACTAACTTTTTAAATTTACAATTTCTTTTATATAATTTATCATTTCTCTATGTTTACTATGATAAATTTACTGATATTACAATATTTCCAACACACTCCTCTTAATTTAAGTAAATTTAAACATTATCACTTTAAACTAGTAAAATGAGTGTTAAATTTATATTTTTTTTTTAAAATTTAACTTTTCCCTTTAAATATAATTTTAATCAACCTGTATTAAAATCAATTTATTTTCTTGTTCGATTTGATCAAAATCCTCGTCCTTCCACATGTCCTCTTGTTTTATGAATTTCCATTTAAAATGCCATTCAATTTTTGATCCATTTTCTTCTTCGAATCGTTTCCAGAGTAAGTATTTCCTGTATTTGTTGTTTCTCCAACTTTTTGTCTTTCTTTTTTGAATTCTTCCCATTTTTCTTTTTTATTCTTGTTTATATTAAAATTTTTGTTTATGTCTTTCTTGTTTAAAGAGTTGTTATTAAAAGATTCAGTACTTCCAAATTCTGTTTTTTGTCTTTTCATAGCATTCTTTGATGAAATTCTTGAAATATTTTCAATTTTAATTGATTTGTTACTTTTTATTCCAATTTTTGTATCATCTATACACAATAAATCACATTGCGTTGATTTTTCGCTTTTGAAATTTGAATTTCCAACACCTTCTTTGATTGAAAATATATATTCACTTCTTTCATACTCATTATCTGAATCATTTTCCATTTCTTTCACCATGTTTGCTTTTTCATTCATTTCATCCTTTTCTTGCTTTCTTCTTAATTTTGCTAGTAATTCACAATCAGAAAGTAGATGTTGATTACTTTTACAGTAATAACATATTATTTTGTTTAAATTTTGTTTCTTTTCATTGATTTTTAAGATCCTTTCTTCAACAAAATCTTCTTCTTCTCTTGCCTTTTGCCTCATGTATTCATCTAATATCTTATTTTGAACTAAACTCCATGTTAAATCATCTTCATTTCTAGCTTCTAATGCAGTCACTAATGTTGCATATTCTTTTGGTAAGCTTGTAAATAACATTCCAATTTTCCATTGTTCATCAATCGTTGCTCCCAAATCCATCAATTTTTGAAATAAATTACTCATTTGTTCCAAATGATCATTTATATTCTGCTTTTCCTTTAATCGAAGTAGCGCTATTTTTTTTGTATAAACTTATTTTATTTGTAAGTGTATCTTTTTCATGTGCATTTTTTAACGCTATCCAAGTTTCAAAAGCTGTATTTTTATCTCTGATGTGTACTAATTGATTGTTTTCCACCGATAGTCCAATTATAGCTCGAGCTTTGTTATTACGTTTATTCCACAAAGCTTGTTGTCTTACATTTCGATTTATTCTGTTTTCTCCCTCTTCGATTATGTCCCATAGATCTTCTTTGATTAAATATAACTCCATTTTATATTTCCATGAGAAATAATTCTCATTATTCAATTTTTCAATTATTTTTTCTTTTGAATCCATTTTAATTTAATATCAACCGTGATATCAGAATTTAATTAGTGTTAACCTTTATACACTATAGGAGAGCTTTGTACACTATAATAATTTTTAACTTTAATTAGCTAGTCTCCTGGGCCCATAACCTGTTGGAAGTTATCATCAACAACAATATTTATTGAATAACTAACTTTTTAAATTTACAATTTCTTTTATATAATTTATCATTTCTCTATGTTTACTATGATAAATTTACTGATATTACAATATTTCCAACACTTTTTCGGTGTAAGAAATGTATTAAATGAGACATATCTTTATTACATAATATAATTTATATTGATTGCGCAAGTTAAAATCCGTTAAGTTGTCTATGTATCGCTTCTACTTTTTTCTTCGTTTATATACAACAATATTATGGCTAATGACAATTCATTCTAATTTCTGCTTGAAATTTTTGAATTTGAATGTTTTGTTACACAAAAATGCAATTTTTTCGACGAATATTTGTATTTTGCATCCAAAAAATTCACGCGATTTCGGGAAAATGAAGATTTGGCAAGATTTTGGAAAACTGTAAATTTTTCGACATCTAAATAAAGAGAAATAATTGCATCGAAATTATTAAAATATATTTCAAGATGCATATTTATCTGATTGAAGATGTAATTCATTTCATATAATTATTCGAATTATGAGAAAAAGTGATTTCAATTTTGAGCAATAAACAGCGTTAGATCACGTTGCTGAATTAAATATGGGAAAATATGCCGTTTATTGAATATATGTATCATTTTACTTAAAAAACAGTGGTCCTGAGAATCGAAATTTTCTACTGTCACTTTTAAAAATGTAAACAAACATCAATACATCAAACTGATCTGTCAAAGTAACTTTCACATGCGTTGAATGATAAAATGCATTCACCATTTTTGTGAAAAGTGGAGACGCCACCAAATTATTTGTTATTGCGTAAGTTTGAATTGCATCATATATGTTATATATGTTATCACATATGAGGCCATATGAGATCATACGTGATTCAAACAGTTATTTTTTGCAATTTTAATTTTTTATATACAGAAATCTCGTTATATTTTTTTCCTTTGCAAAAAAAGGAAAACCTTTAGATGAAAATGTAATGCTAAATCCCAATCTTCTCCATTCAACATACTATTTTTTCATAAATGTACAGAAAATGAAAATGTTTTTATTGAACTTTTTATTTTCTTAAAAAAAAAAAATAAAATTGCGTAAAACTTTCAATATAATAAGCGGTTTTAATGAGCATATACGATTTAATAATTTGTTACAAAGAAAATAAAATGATTTCATAATGTTGTGTAGTGCATACTGACTAGTATACAGACTATTTAGTTTGCGTGCTTTTCATTTGAAAAAAGAATAAAATTTTTACAAAAAAAATACCACGATATTTTTTATCTAGTATGTCTACGACATTTTGTATAAAAAATAGCGAAGATTTTTTTAGATATTTTAGCTTCAAGTTTCTCTGGTGATAATATTTTCACCAGCTGAAATATGCAATGGAGCTGGTTTGTCTATTTACCATTCACTCCGCATTCACTCAAAACTGACCACAAATTGGCTCTTGGTATACAATCATACGCTTTTTGTAAATCCACAAAACATACATACATATCCTTGTTTCTCTCATGCAAAAAATTTGATCTTGACATCCGCGCATCGGTCTGAAGCCTGATTGGTTTTCATCCAAGAGCGATTCGACAATAGCTCTGGTACGTTTTTCTAAAATTGCACTGTAAACTTTTCCGATAACACTCAATAGAGAAATTCCACGATAGTTGTTACAATCTCTGTGGCTACCCTTCACACACAAAAATCAGTTTATAAGCTATATTCACAGAAATCGTGGTAATACGACTCTAAGTCCTCTTCCTTTCTGCTTTGCATCCAACGCATACATCTCACTCTTTTCTCCTTCACCGCCTCCTGCACCTCATCATTCCACCAATCTGTCTTCTTTTTACAATTCTTACACACATGCATTCCGCAAACTTCCTTTGCCGCACTCAAGATTGCACTCTTAAAACAATCCCATTCTCTATTGATATCAGACACCTCAGTCATATCCACTTGCATAAATTTCTCTTCTGATCTAGCTACATATGCATTCACTACTCTTTCACTCTTCAATTCATTAACTTTCACTATATTGGTTGGCTTCCGATTTTTACTCGCTACTCCTTTTGAAATCCGCAGTTTGCTTGCAACCAAGTAATGATCGCAATCCAGACCAAAACTTCTATACACACGCGTATCTGTTACTATTTTGCGCAAATTATCTTCTACGATTACGTAATCGAGAAGGGATTTCTGATTCTGGCCAGGATTTTGCCATGAATACATGTGGATGTTCTTGTGTTTAAAAAATGAATTTGTTATCACTAAATCTGAACTCTGGCAAAAAGCCAACAATCTCTCTCCATTACCGTTCGCTTCCATATCTTCCCCAAAATGGCCTAAAATATTCGCAAAATTCTGATTATCTCTACCTACTCGAGCATTAAAATCCCCTAGCAAAATCACTTTCTCGCTTCCCTTACGATACACAATATCATTCAAGTCACCGTAAAAATCATTCATCTTTTCTGCATTCGTACCTTCACACGGAGAATACACACTTACGAAACGATACACTGCACCTCCCAACTTGACTGAAATCCACATCATTCTTTCATTCACAAATCTATGACACACAATTGACTGCTCTAAACTGTTATGAATTAGAAATCCTACGCCCCAATTTGCTCTACCATTCTTAACTCCTGACAAATACAATCGATAATTCCCTAAAGTCTCTTCTACCTGACCTTTTACACGTACATCGCTCAAAGCCAAAATATCTAAGCCGAAATTATTTGCCCTATCGACCAATTCTCGCATCTTCAACTCAAAACCTCCTCTCAAATTCATTGTTCCAGTATTCAAAGCGGTCGTCAACTGTGGAGCTCCGGTCAAGTCCCGGGGAGGACGAGGTCCGTAGCCTCCCCTCGTACGAGGCCAACCATTACTGTTTCGAGCAAAATAAATTTAAGGTGAGGGGCGTGCTAAGCCACACTGCACCCGGGAAAAATCACCAATAATTTTGTCGAACGCAACTGGCCATGGAAATCAATCGCTACCAATAAACAAAATAAATTGGAACGAACTCACCAATGAACTGCGAAATAATCAGAATGAAAAGATGAGTTTTATTACCGCGATCACCATTTTGCATCTTAACTAAAATCATTGTGTTTACCACCGATCGAAAAGTACCGTTTGATTAATTGCGTTATTAAAAATTTATTAAACTTAAAAAAGAAAATATGTTAACTATACGGCAAAAACTGTTGCATTAATTATAAAGTCGGAAAAGTATTCGGCAAAAATTTAACTTTAACAAATAAACATCAAAATAAAATCTAAGCGTAACACTGTGGTTTTATTGAACGCGATTAAAAAGTCGCCGATTCATTTAAATTTACAAAAATAAATTTTTTTTAAAAGAATAAAATTGAAAAATTGAAAAATTTACAAATTTAAAATTTTGTTATTGGGGCGAAACGAAAACCACGACTGTCACGTTCAACGCCATCTAACGTTTTTGAAATAATAATTAAAATCAAATCAAATAATTATAAATAAAAAACATTGAATGATTGAATGGAATAAAAAATAATTGCAAATCAATTGACGTGAAATTGAAAATGGTTCGATAAACAAAATTTACGATTATAAGATTTTATAAATAACTTGTAACATTTGAATAAAGCAGTTCAGTTTGGTTTATGAATAAATGCACATAGTGCACCAAATATACTAACTGTTTTCATTGTTTTATTTAAACGATTCATCTCGTTTATTAACTCGCGTGTGCTACCAAAATTGTACCTGTACACTCAGTGTGACATTTTCACCTCTGACAATAACATAACATATATCTATTGAGTAAATCGAGAGGAGAGTACGTAAAAAAAATCAAAATAATTTTGAAAGAGGAGAGTATGGAAAATATTATACTCATTATGCGATGAATTTTTTGCAAGTTGCAGAAATATAACAGAATAGTGACATTTCTTGTCGAATGTTCGAATTTCATAGCTTTAAAAATTTAAATTGGTTTTCTTGCATTTATATTCAAATTGTAAAATTTAATTATAATTTATATAATTCAACCTTGAAATGGACATGATACCACACGATTCACGCTCTGAGTTGCAAACAATCAAGCATACATATTGTGATGGAAAAGAATTTTCTCTCTGTATGACGTTAGATTTTGTGAGTGGTTTTTCCTTAGCTTCTGATAGAGGTTTTCAACGTTCGTTTGTTCGTAAAGTTTTATGAAACATAAATAAATATTGTAATACGGCTTGTTTGGGGCTCTCGAAATATAATCAAAATCTATAAGAAAACAAAGTATTTTGAAGAATATTATAAACTTTGATACGAGTTAAAAGTCACTAAGGTCAATCTATAGCCGCTATATAAATTGTATGAAAAATTTTGGAATATTTTCCACATTTGTATTTAAATTGATTGATTGACGTGAATATTTTAACAATCGGATGTTATCGTGTTTATAATCTTAGCATACAGGAAAGAGGGTGGTTAAAGTTTACTAAAATTTACAATTCTACGCATTGAATTTATAAACTTTGATTGTTATAATAAGAACACTGAACGATATTCAAACAAATAATGCATAAAGCTACATTGTTTGAATAGGAATGTAGACAAAAGCTAAACTAAATATATTACATCAACAATATACTCAACACAAATCGAAGTCAATAGCTTGGTTTTCAAGTGTTTACATAGAAACAATAAACCAAATTTGAAGCATATTGACAAGTCAATAAGATACAGGCTTCATAGCACAATATATTTAATTTATCACGGTAATGTCGGTAATATAAATTGCCAGACCATGTGGACAAACAGATATATTCACATAGCTACACCATAGTGGCTGAAGATTTTCTTTCATTATTTAACTATCACATACGATACCCATACATATACGTT
This sequence comes from Resseliella maxima, assembly GCA_029041755.1. Taxonomy (NCBI): domain Eukaryota; kingdom Metazoa; phylum Arthropoda; class Insecta; order Diptera; family Cecidomyiidae; genus Resseliella; species Resseliella maxima. Next base: position 49,176 of record JAQOWM010000042.1, on the reverse strand, counting down.
TTTCTGTATTTAAAAAATATCAATGATGACGAATTAAAATACTATGCATTATATTGAAACTTCATACTTTCCCATTATTAACATATCAATAACAAAAAATCTATTTTAAATTTCAAATATAATTATTTCAACATACTTTTTAAATATTATAGAATAATTCATTAATTTTAGGATAGTGCATGATTGATATACAAATTCCAGATTTTGAAAGCTAAATAAAAGGAATCAAAACACATGGGCCAACTTTGACCTTTTGGGAAATTATAGAATGTTTTCATAAAATAAACTTTAGAGAACAATTGATTCAACAACAATAAAAATAAAAACAACTAAAACAAATAATTGAAGAAAACCAATTACCACGACATGATCAAAAATCATAATCAATTTTCAAAATTTGGAACTCCGTCAATTTGTTTCCCTTTAAATATTCTTTCTAGTTTATTTGTTTGATTATGAAAAAAAATTATTCAAAATTTATTCAAATTTAAAAGTTATCAACACTACTGCAAATTATTTTACAAATCAACGCAGAAATCTAGCTGATTTGCTGATGTGAATGAAAAAAGAAACGTAAAAAATAGCAAAAAAAAATTAAATCAAAAAAGTATTTTCCTTCTTCATTTGGAAACAAATCAATGTTTACTCGATTGTATTCACTGAGAACGAATGGAATCAACTTCAAACGACAATGCACGATGTTTCTCTGATGAATGTCAACTGTCTAATGAATATCTCATCCAAATCGACAACTCAGGAAAAAACAACATGCAATAACGGTGAATTTTTTGGTAACATTTCGAAACAGAAAATTACTCACAGAATAAAATATCCCGTTGAAATATTGTGAATGTGAAAGTGAATAATCGTTGAGCCGATATTTTATGCAGAACGTGATATCGAATCTGTTTGCTTTGAAATGGAATTCCGATGCAGTTACAATGAAATACACTCACTCTCGTTTTGGGAAGAAATCAAGTGTTTACTCGATTGCAAAAAAAAAAAAATTATTAATAGCTAGCTAAATGGTAATGCAAAGCTAAAAGGTATTACCATTTAGCTAACTAAATGGTATAATCATATAGCCTACGAACATTTCCAGTGAACTTTTCTACATAACGTTTTTCCTCTGAGCTGTTTATATATAAATTATACGCATTGCAAAATTATATGCAAATTTTTGTTGCGAAAAGCTTTTAAATAATAACCATCGCGACTTTAGGATGGCGCCATGATATTACTCGTAAACCGAAAGCTCCAGCGTACCACTAGGTAGGTGCCAGCCCATAAATAAATTTGCCGATGTATTCCGAAAAATTATGAATTATAAATCACAAAATAATCGAAGAAATCAAAAAAATTTATTGTCTAGTTCATTTTCCCGTACAAAAATGTAACTTGTTTAAAGCAAATCTCAATGTATTTAGTAGCCATTGCATTGTAATGCGTTGCATAAGACCACTTGTTTCTAAATATTTCTAACTCCGTTTGTGTGTTTGTTGTTGAGTGTGTAGTGAACACATATGTATATGTTAGCGTCAATTGCTCAATATGTGTAAGCGGCGCATACGCAATATCGTTTTGTCGCATTGCAATTGCGCTTTCCAAATATAAGACTGTAATTAGCATTAAGTTATTCAATTGTTAGATCGCGATCATTCAGTCAACAACACCATTGACAACAAACAATTCAAAATGTAAAACAGAAATTGTAACATTCAACTCAAGTTTGGGTTATAGTTCAATAAAAGCAGACAACACCTTGCATTATCAATTATATTTATCGTCATCTTCTCACTCTTATCCATCCACCACCCTTCGAGCCACCATCAAACACTATAAGTGGTACTCAATACTACAATATATCTAAATCATAATTTTTGACACACATAAATCAAAGTAATTCAAAAATATTAAATGCATTTCCATTTTTAAAAATGAAACGGATCTCAGAAAGTGAAAGAAAAGCAAAACATTCGGTTCGCATTAGTGACATGTTTGGACAATGTTATTCACAAAACGTAAGTTGTTGACAATTTTTAACAAAATTATTTTGAAGTAATAAATTGTAAAAATGTGAATATTTCCAAAAAACAGCAATCAGCTAATAGATATGAGCCCTGAATCCAATGAAATACGTCCAGCATCCACTGGTTTATTTAATGAGTCAGAAATCTAGGGGTTTGGATGTCATTCAAATAGATGCAAATATGTAAATAATCTGCGAATTTTTTTGCAGATATATTCGTATATGGCGGAGAAAATCGCAAATGGCGGACGAATATATTCGCAGAATATTCGCAAAAAACGAAGATATTTGCAAAAACCATGAATCATTTGCAACACTTGATACTTCTGTATGAGAATATTAGGCTGCCATACTGAATTGAATTTTAACAAATTATGCGAATATTTTGCGAATGGTTCATATAAATAAAATTTTGAATCCATTATAAGCGAATAAGGTTATTTGCGAATAGATCAATTCCCCTAGTCAGAAATCGCAGCATCAAAAAAGTCGTATTCGTTTCAAAATTCAACACCAACCAAAAATTTGGCCAATTGGATCTGATTGGAAAAAACAAGTCTTTTCGAAACATTCTTTTCCATAAGGAAACTTACGAATACCTATACTGGACAGAAACTTACGAATGGATTGAGTATTCTTCAAATTCCGATGCAGTATTGGATGTACAATTTAATAATTTCGTTTTGATAATAGATGGCGTTACTATGCACTGCTTTTTTGTCATTGGAAGCTATTGCGTCTTAAAAAACGTCAAAAATTCTATTAGATTTGATCTGTAAAACCGAACATACCATACCACACAATTTTTTTATTACCGTGCAAATGTCGAAATACGTTCCTGAAAAGCGTTATTTGTTTGGGCAGTTGTATTTCACAGACGTTAAATTTTTCTGGAGCTGAGCAATAACTACAGCGCAGCTGTCCTGTTTACAGACGCTATATTGATAAGAAAATTCAAATGAGAATGTATGCATGCGTCGAAAAAACTCACGCAATTGGCGTAAAGACATCGATAATCACAATATATATTACAGCGAACGTTTTCAATGTCTGTGCGAAAGCTGTGTGAATTTATTTGCCGCATGCATATATTCGCATTTGATTTTCTGTATCAATATAGCTGTACACATCCCAACTGTGCTGTAGCCATTGTTCAGCTCCAGAAAAATTTAACGTTTGGTATTTCATGACAAGAAATGTGAAATAAGCAATAATTTTGCATCTAGTGAGCACTGCTAATGAAGAATGAACCCTTCCCTATTGCGACAAGCAAAGATAAACTTAATTTGATAGTGGCGTTTTGGAATTATAGGTGGTGCACCAATCGTTCTTTTGAAAAATAGGATTTTTTCATATTTTCAGTGATGGGGACGACATAGTTCAGTGAAATGTAGTGAAAACCCATGAAAATGTTCGTCCTACTCTTTTCTAATAATAAACAAACCAAATTCGGACAACAATATCGCCAGAATTTACAAAAATTATAATAAATAATTATTTATAAATCTTTCCATTTCCAAAATCCTTTATAATAAAAAGATTAAATTAAAGTATTGAATCTTTATAATTAGTTTGAAGTAATAATTTTTCTCGAATATTGTATCTCTAGGCCGGCACAAATCAGTGTTATAGAATAGCGCCATCTGTTGGATATTTCAAATTTAGTACTGAATTAGTACTATTTTACAATTGTTCTAAAATGTTGCCAACAACACACAGACTCTTTAGTCAGAAGAAGAAGAAGACATCCGTTGTGTATGAGAATGACAACATTCGCTCTACTATATGATGCTAATCCGTCTTTTCTATAAAAACGTCTCGCACTTAAGTACGTATGTAGGTAGGCAGGTTGTCTACAGAGTGACCCAGAATAACAACAACAACAACAATCATTTTAAGACCATTAATGCCCTTCAGCGTCTGGTCTGTTTTGTAATGCCAGCCCCTTAACAATTCTTCTCCAGCTTACCCTATCGAAAGCCAGGTCTTGAGTTTCCTCATTCCAGTCATACCCTCTTTCATTCAAATCGTTCTTTACAGAATCCAAATATCTTCTTCGCGGTCAACCTCTACCTCTCGGTTCATTCACTTCAGCATTCAAAATTAACTTTGGTAAACGATACTCATTCATACGCTGTACATGACCAAACCATCTCAACCTAGACTTTCTTGCTACTTCATCAATCGAATCCACATTCAAATCTTCCCGTATTCTCTCATTCCTAATTCTATTTTCCCATTGATCCCTACGCGACACACCCGATATCACCCGGTACACAAAAGTTAATTTTTTTGTTCAATTGTAACAGTTATCCAAAATCTCTTTATTTTTTCAACATTTTCGATAATATAACATAATCAACATAGAACTGCTAATTTTTGCTGGTTTTCATAAAAATGAATGTAAAAATCATTTTTATAATTTTTATTCATAAATATGAATAAAATGAAGTGATTCACAATCATCATTTACAATCGACTAATTAATAAATATTGTAAATATTTTTACGAAAAAACATATAAAAAGTGAAAATAATTTAAGTTTCATTTTTGCTGATTCCCACTAATTTTTTCTTGTTTTAGTGATTAATGAACTTTCAACTTTTTTGGATTGCTAATTTATTATTATTTTAGAGGATATTGCGTTAGGCACCATTCAATCTGAATAATATTGAATTTATCTACAGAAACTATTTGTATTTCAACAATGGACTAATTGATAACATAATTAATAATTTGACAAAAAATGATTTAATTGATAGGTATACTCACTGCTACATTCGTTTGGCTCATCACTTTTGTCCACACAGTCAGGTATTCCATTACAATACTTTGATAATGGTATACAGGATCCATTTAAGCACATGTATTCTGATATCTTACAGGTTGATTTCATCTTTAATATTGATACGCTCTTACTGTTTGCATTTCTGCCCATATTGTTGTTGGCCTTACTTTTATTGCCATTGTTAGACGATTTTTCATTTTGATACTGTTTTTCATCGCGAATTGATGTAACCTGTGATATTCCATGGTCCAGCAACGATGACGACAGTGATGATGACGGTAATGATAAAGCATATAAAATCGTTGGCTTCGAAATAAGTGTATCGAAACCAATAAGCGCATATAACAGCGCAGACAGAAAACAATAACCATCCATTCGAACCTGGAAAAATACAAACATAGAGAAAAATTCATTGAAAGGTTTGTTGACTTTTGTTTTTTCTTTTAATGAAATGGCTTCCAAAAAAAAGAGAATTGCTCTCCAATAAAAAGGGAATTGACAAACAGACAAAAGATAAATGGTCTCTACAAAAAGGACGAAGGGTTTCCGAAAAAAATGAATTGACTTCCAACGGGGGAACTTTAAAGAATTCAATGCAAAATAAATGATTTGTCACCAGCAAAATAGTTGGACCACCTAAGAAGAATTAAATGTCAGACAAAACTTCATAAATTTTTTTGGCGACCAGTTCAACCCTTTTTTTGGAAGACATTTCATTAAAAAAATGCCGAAAACATTAAAATTCTATTCTAAACTGAAAAAAAGAAAATAAAATTCAATATTTGAGTTTAAGCTTCATATCAAAAATGTTGTAAGATCATCAAATTGACTTGATGCATTTCTCTTTTTACAAATTTGAATATCCAATTTCGAACTTATATTATTTTAAATATTTATTTATTTATTTAATTGGTTAATGCACAATTGAAATTCTCCAAAATACATCTTTTTCATATATACAAATGATCGAAATGGACCATTGTATCTAGATTATTTTATCTAAAATCAGGACAAGTTTTTGTCATCATAAAAGAAAGAAAATGAATTTAGATTGGAAATAATTTCCGTTCCATTTTTCAACATGAAAATTTATATTCTCGAATAATCAAAGAATGGAAATATTATTACAATGAAAATACAATTGGCAATTTTCATAGCCTTATTCAATTTTTTCCGTCTTGCATGTGGAACAATCATTGCAAAAGCTGCAAAACTGATAATTTTTTCCACTCGTTGTTAATTATTATCAGAACGACAGTTTTATGAAGTTTTTCAATTGTAACATATTCTCTATTTTGAACAATCAATATATAGACTACAAGGTATCGTAAGGAAAATAAGAAAAAAATATATATTAAATATACTCTTTAAAATTAAGTGGCGAATAATAATATCCAAATCAATAATTTTGTTTGCAAGCTAAAAAAATTTTCCAATATAAATGTGTGAAAATCAAACCGAAAATTCGTATACCAAAGAAAACTCAAATAATTGAGAAGGAAGAACTTTGAAAGCAAACCGGAAATGGAAAACTGTGTAAACGGAAATCGTATGATAACAATTGAATGGAAAAATTCAATAATAAAAGAATGTATTAAATATTGTTCAAAAACTTTGAAGATAAAATATACTGCCCAGAACGTTGTACTGGTTTCATGTTTCTTTTGAACATGACATAACATAACATTTAGTCTATAATATTAACGAGAGAGAGAAAGCAACTTCCATCATATTGTAATGCCGAACAAACCGGAAATTGGAATAAATTCAGGAAAAAGTAAGGAAAAGTCCCAATTATTATTTCTGTTCAAACGTTAATGGTAGATTTGGGTTATGGTTTGTACATTTTAAATTATCACCAAATCTCAAACGTGAAAAAAGCATACATAAAAAGACTATATATAGTTATAACTTCGTTACTACATGTACAGGGTGATTTATTTTCAGGCACTGGTTTTTACATATATTTTGTATGGCATAGATAGAGATATGCAGATATCTATGCAAGCATAGCCGAAGCAATGATCAAACGCTTTGGTTCGGCTATGCTTGCATAGGTATCTGCATGTCGCTATCTATGCCATACAAAATATATGTAAAAACCAGTGCCTGTTTATTTTAGGTTGTTTTTTCAATAGGGATTTTCGTGAGTATCACGCGTGTACGTCCGAACAACGTGTTCAAGTTATTGAATTTTATTATCAAAATTCATGCTCTGTGAAAAATGTGTTCCGTGCATTACAACCATTTTATGGTCATCATAATCGGTCTAGTGAACAGACCATTAGAGCCACTGTGACCAAATTTCGCACCAATTTTACTCTTTTGGACATCAAAACGCCGAATCGTGTTCGTAGAGTGCGCACCGAAGAGAACATTGCTGATGTGGCTGCCAATGCAAATGAAGGCAGCGAAATGTCGATTCGCCGCCGTTCTCAACAATTGGGCTTGTGTTCCTCGGCCACATAAAAAATTTTGTATAAGGATCTTGGCCTAAAACCATACAAAATTCAGCTCGTGCAAGAACTGAAACCGGGTGACCTGAAGAACTGAAGCCACAGCGTCGAGTTTTCGGTGAGTGGGCCTTGGAATAGCTTGAGAAAGATCCGCTGTTTTACCGAAAAATCATCTTCAGTGACGAAGCTCATTTCTGAAACATTTGAGCGAGTTGAAATGAATGAGGTGTCTGATATAAATAGCGAATGGAGTCTTTTTAAATGCAATATTGAATGCAGTAAAGGAGTGTTGTGGATTGTATGTGACTAAAAAAAGTCAAAAGAAGGCTGACTGGTGGAACGAGGAGGTGCAGATAGCAGTGAAAGAGAAGAGAATGAGATGGATGCGATGGATACAAAACCGGACGGAGGAGAACCTAGGTTCATACAGAGAACAAAAGAGAATAGTGAAGGAGTTGATAAGAGAAGCGAAAGAGGGTGAATGGGTAAAGTTTGGCAGGGACTTAGAAGAAGCAGGGTTTTCTGGTCGAAGGTCAAGAATATACGTAATGGTGGTAAGAAACAGGCGCCGGCAGCTGTATTAGAATAAGCAGAGGAGTTAGTGATTGAATGTGTGAAAACGCTGGAGAGAATATTTTGAAGAACTTTTGAATGTTGAAAATAAACCAGATTTGAATGTTAACGCGAATGAAAGTGTGAAGGGAATCGGAGTGGAAGAGATAAGCATGGTAGAGATAGAGCTGGCGGTTGGAAAACTAAGTTGGGGCAAGGCAGCAGGAGTAGATGAAATTAAGAATAAGTATTTGATGTGAGTCAGTAGGTATTCGTTGTATATCGTCGCCCCTCAATAAGAAAGGAAGTAATAGGGATTGCAACAATTACCGTGGAATTTCTCTATTGATTGTTCTCTAGTTTACAGTGCAATTTTAGAAAAACGTACCAGAGCTATTGTCGAATCGCTCTTGGATGAAAACCAATCAGGCTTCAGACCGATGCGCGGATGTCAAGATCAAATTTTTTGCATGAGAGAAACAAGGATATGTATGTATGTTTTGTGGATTTACAAAAAGCGTATGATTGTATACCAAGAGCCAACTTGTGGTCAGTTCTGAGTGAATACGGAGTGAATGGTTCCCTTCTGGGTGCAAGAAAAAGTTTGTATAAATATTGTGAGGCCGCTGTGAGAGTGGATGGTGAGTTGAGTGAATGGTTTGAAGTGCGAAATGGTCTTCGACACGTCTGTACTATTTCACCGCTTTTATTTATAATTTATATGGATAAATTGATTAAGTCAGCTAATCTGAAGGGTAATGTAGTAGTGGGGGGAAGCATTTTTTCTGCTCTTGCATACGCAGATGACCTAGTGCTGTTTAGTGGCTCAGAACAAGAACTACAAAACAGCATATGCGATCTAGAAGCGGCTTATACGAACTTTGGAATGACCATCAGTAGCTCAAAAACACAGGTTATGCGTATAGGGAAGAGTTGAAAACAGATCAATTGTGTGTTGGATGGTGGTGTGCTTGAACAGGTGTCTCAATTCAAATATCTAGGCTGCATCTTCCCTGAAGATGGTAAACTGGATAGGGAATTCGAGCAGCGTAGAGTAAATGGTAACAAGGTTGTTGCACAGCTTAGTTCGCATATTTTCAATAAACAATTGAGTTAGGAAACAAAGTTGATGATTCATGTGTCAATCTTCAGACCAACTATCACGGGGTCAACAATTTAATTCATGGTTTGGAAGTGGCTGATATGAAAGTTTTGCGTATGATTTCGGATGTGTCGGGTAGGGATCAATGGGAGAACAGAATTGGAAATGAGAAATTACGTGAGGATTTGAATGTGGAGTCGATTGATGAGATAGCTAGAATGTCAAGGTTGAGATGGTTTGGTCATGTACAGCGTATGAATGAGTGTCGTTCAAGGGGCGAGACACGGCTGTTGAGTTTTTCTAGTATTTCTAGTATTTCTCCATATAACGCATGTAAACCAAGCCTCCTAATATTGCAAATATTCTTCTAGTTTTCTCTTATTTTTTCGTGTCCACACCTTGGTGTCGTTTACCAAAGGTAATTTTGAATGCTGAAGTGTATGAAACGAGAGGTAGAGGTAGACCGCGTAGACGTAATTTGGATTCAGTTAAGAACGACTTGAGTGAACGAGGGTATGAATGGAATAGGGAAACTGAAGACCTGGCTTTCGAAAGGGTAAGCTGGAGAAGAAATGTTAGAGGGCTACAATTACAAGACAGACCAGGCGCTGTAGGGCATTAATGGTCTATAAATGATTGTTGTTGTTGTTGGCTGTGTGCATTTTATGGCTTATCAGTGCCTGGAACATTGCAAAGACCACCGTTGCAACACAGACCCCCTGTACTCAGACCATTTATTGAGCGCAAAAGACAATAAAGCTAACAATTCCAACAAAAACAGTAGTAGAAACAATTACATTACATTACATCAATCATAGTTTATAGACCAAATGGTATACCGAATTTTTAAGTGTGTTTAGTCTTTAATCAGCCAGTGAACATTATATTCGAAAGCGTATGTGAGAGGCTTGAAGGGCACAACTGCAACACAATCGAACGTTCGGCCCATAATTGGCTACACCTTTTTGCGGATTGAAGTATGAACGACAATCCAAGCGCTAGGGCGATTAATTAAAGTGATGTGCGTTAATCAATTGCTTCGTTATGCACAACACTGGACCAACAATTTTTAAAGTGCTTATCTGAACCACTCCGTGTGGTTCAAATATCGACTATCTATTCAATTCTTCTATCAATGAGTGCGTTCAATGAATAGAAAAGCTTTGAATACCAGTAGAATCGAACCCACGTTCCCATGTTTGCAAGCCTGGCGCGCTAACCAATAGTCTCCAGATGGGTGATTAAGAAACAAAAAAGAAAAAAAAAAACATTTAAAAAATTAAATTAAACCCAGTTAGGCTTGATTATGTGGCTTTACAAATGTACAGTTTAATGCGTACAACTAAGTATGTATGCATTAATTGGTGTTATTAATTTGTGTGTTGTACATAATTTTTTGGGTAACATTAATTCAAAGTAGAAATGAGTGAACGTACGATCAATTTACATTTTTAGTTTCCATTTGACAATTATTGTCGCACATATCCAAAAAATTAAAGTTTTTTTTTTTTCAATTCTCTTTCGATCATCAAATTTGCACGAATATTAAATAGACATTCTTGAAATTAGTGAAAATATTTTAAATCTCTATCTTGAAATTGATTTGCTCCTATTATAGGAGTCCTATATCGCATCCATTCGGCATATGTTTTATATTTTCGAAAATAAATTTTAAAAAATGTTTACGTCCAGTATGAATTAGTGCTGTACATATGACGTTGATCAAATTATCAACAAATATGACGTTGTTATTTTATGTCGGATAATTGGGGAAATATGGCTGAGTAACTTTGATTATTCATTCAAGCCGTTTTGGTTGGTTCTACATAAAAACGATTCCATGATATGCGAATATAAGTAATACAAACAAATAGAGTTCTAATGTATTATTTAGATAAAATCACATTGTAACATTTAAGTCAAATGATTTTAAAGCAAATATATACTGTAAGATGTATAATTTCCCACAAAATTTGTTACGCTGATTTCGAAAATTAAAAAAAGAAAATAAATTTTGTATTTTTCAATAAAAATTAGACTTTCATGTTTTTAATTTTTTTTTCATATAAAATTCGATAAAAGAATTTTCGCATATCCCACAATGGCTGTTGTATTGTGTTAATAAATTAAGCACTTTTTTCAAACAAATCTTTTATTTCTAGATCTTAGTTACCAAATTGTATTGCATCAATTGTCTGCGAAATAGAAATATAAACAAAAGTTTTTATGTGCTTCGGCGTGCATTGATATAAGCGCCATAATAGAAAAAAATTTTGAATTTCTTGCGTAAAAATGTTTCGTTTTCATCTAAAGAATGAAGACTATTTTCTTATTTTGATCTCATATAATTAAATTTAAAATATTGACCATCTTACAATCAGTAGTACGTGATTTATCGGTGTGACAAAATTTGAGCTAAATAAAAAGAGACAGCGTCGGAAAATGAATTCCAACATCATAGTATGAGTAGTTAATGAGTCAGAATCTATTTAATAGAGAAATATAACAGTCGTCGTGAAAAGAGCATGAGAATTGCCAAGGGCTGCAAAGCTGTTTGCTATTTAAAATGACAAGCAAAGAAGCGATGAAAAGCTAACAAATGGAGAAAAATGGATGATTTGTCGTAACAACAATAGTAATAATAATAATAATAATAATAATAACAATTATAATAACGATAATATTATATTTAATGAGGAAATTTGTTCGGTGACATTTTGACACTTTCGAAGTTGAAATTTTTTGCAAACAGACATCGTTCACAAACAATGAGGCAAAGATACTCGATATGATGTTGTACAGTGTACACACGTTTGAACATAATAACAAAACCAAGTTCTGAAAACCTCAAATATTGTTTCGTATCTGCGTTCAATTTAGGGAAACACTTTACCATATATTCAATCACTTTTGAATTAATTTACAACAAAAATGTGATGACTTCTTATTCCATTACTCAGATCACAAAAGTTTTCCACAGAGAGGTGGGGTTGTAACATCCTGAAGCACAATAAATTTGAAGAAAATCTGAAATGTGCGGAGGCTTAGTAAAATTGTACGAGTCATCATATTATAAACACACCATTAGGCATTTTTATTGTAAAATTCAACAAATTTTTATTATTTAGATTTTCTCGAGTCTATTTCACGACAATCACATTGCAGGCAACTTGATAAAAGTGATGAGAATATGGATATTTCAAATCCATTTCGTTAGATTTTGCTAATGCAATTTATAAATGACTAAACCGAATATTACAAACCAATAAAGAGGTGTTTTTGAAAAAAGCGAACAGAATCTTATTCAGATTTTCGCATTTGCCAATTGTTTAAATATTATGGTAGATTTGCGTGTTTTGAAATGATAGTTATTTATTGAATTTTCTATTTAAAAAAATGTTAATCAATATTCATGAAAAATGCTGTTGTTTTGTATTCTGAAGAAATAAATGAAAAATAAGATAATTTCTAAGTGGTTTCTTTCCATTCTTTTCAAACGTATTTTTTAAAAGAAAAACCTGAACGCACTGTGCAGACGTTAATATATTTTCTGTCCTTCATGTCATTTATCTCGATTAATTTAATGTGCGTGCGTATTTGATCTAAGTCTTGGATTGCGGTATGCGTGCACGAAATAATCACAAAAAAAGTCTGAAGAGAATTGTGTAATTTTATTTACATTAACAATTTTTCCCAACTGAACACACCATGCATTTTTTTTATCATTTTCTTTGGTATAGATTTATTTGCTTGCTGTCCCTACTGCGTCATATTCCATCCCCTCTTTGTAGCTTTGACTTTGAAATTCATTTGTTTTTTTTTTGTGTTTGAGAACGACAATATAATATTACTTCGTTGTTTTCTTGGTTTTCCTCAAATTTTCAGTATGCAACATACAAATACGAATACTTTGTTCATGCAAAAGTGTATATATAAGGACTTTGTGCGTAAATTGTGTAATTTTATTTGACATTTTAAAGAACAGAGCACTGTAAAATCTGATTCGAAAGAGCAACAACGAAGTAAAATTTATTTTTTTATTTTTTTTTTCGAAATAATTGAAAACTTATATTACTTTCTACTTTTGTTAGATCGGCCAGACCACAAAAGTTATAAACATTTTGCATAATTTTGTTTATTTTTTCAGAAATATTAAATAAAAGAAAAATGTGCGCACGTTGCAATTTAATTCGGTCGTTTGTCGATTCTTTTCGAATTTATCCAGAGAATATGAATGAGTTCAAACGCAGAAAGGAAAATATTTTTGAAGGAGAGAATTAATGAAAAGGGAAAATAACATCAGAACTAACGGAAAAATTTGGTCCTTCATGTATAAAATATCCTCACCAATGCATTTTAATTTATTTATTTTAACTACTATAGCCACACTCTATTTGGTAAAATGAATCTTTATTGTTTAATTCTATTATAAATAGAATAAAATGTATTAAAATTAATGATGTAGAACAGGACATGTAATTTTCAAAATCAAAATATCATGAAAACTAAGGAAAGAATTATGAGATGAATCGCATACTTCATGAGGAATATTTATAGGGCATAGGCCTATTGGCCCATCTAAATAAGAAATAAATCCATTGAATTAAGTATGATTATGTGTACAATATTCCATTTTGGTGCTAATTCGGATTCTATCCTTTTCTTGTATATTTGTGACAAAGTTCAAGCTAAGCCACAAATTCAATTTATCAAAAATACTTTATCCTACATTCACTTGTATCCAGTCCATACATTTTTGCGATTTTTGTCATGAACTTAACAACTTAACACTTTAATTGACCGAAACCACTAATTGGATAATAATCTGGGCATTCATTTACTTCATAACTAATCTGATTATCTATTCTAATTCCATTGAATATTGATAAATTGTTGAATTCGAAACACTTTGGACCTTTCTTTCCCTTAATGTATACAAATATTTCGTCTGTTGTATGATTGTCACTTTCATTGCCTCTACACGTTGAAAAATGATAGATTGAAACCACAAAATAGATTCAATTTTCATAATCAAACGCAGCTTTTCGTTCTTCATTTTCATTTTTCACTTATATTTGTTGTATTTTACGCACATTGCTGAAGTTTATTGATACAAGTACAGTAATGGCGGGAATGATGGTGAAAATTAGATAAAACTTTAAAATTAGATTAAAGTTCGAAGCAAGAAATAAAGATACATTTTTTAACAAAACATGTTTGTTAGATGTGTTCAACACTCTAGAGCTGCTCATGAATCGAACATGAACGGTTCATGTTCGAGAATGGTTTCATTTTTATGTTCATGTTCGTTCGGGTTCGGTTCAAGCTGTTCAGGAAAGAAAAAAGATTGTTCATGTTCGTTCGAGTTCAAGTTCAGTTTTTTCATGATGTTCAAGTTCGGTTCATGTTCGTTCGAATGTTGTTCAATTAACTAAACCGAATTGAACTGTAATTGTTCAATAATATATGGATGCTTATGTAATGCTTCTTTATGTTGCAATTTTTTCGGAACAACGAATTCAAATAAAAAATAAAAAAAATTTATCACAATTTTGGACCAAATTTTAATTTTTTTCACTAATTTTTCACTATGCCTTCAGCCAAGTATGAAGCATTTGCAAAATAAAATGTACAATTTCACATATACAAAAATTCTTTTGCGCCTTTTGTAAATTCTACTGTTAAAATAACAATACAATGAAACCAAACGAAAAGGCATTTCTTTATATATCTTCACCTTTAGCATGATTGTTTGAAATGGAACATTTTTTCTTGGTGATATAACGCACCCATGTTTCTTGATACGCATGAAACATCTCTGTTATTTTATCACATATCTATACAATGTTTATACAATGTTTATACAATGTTTATACAACGAATTTTGAGAGGGTAGAAAAAAGGAAATGTATATATTTCATCGTGTGTTTATGGCACAAAAAAAAGGAAAAAAAAAAAAAAAAAATAAGTGAGATGAATGAAAATAAGACAACATTTAAGAAAAAAAAAAATGTGAAAAAACGTATAGTCGGAAAACAGTCTATGCATACACTCAGTGTCAAAAGAAAAACTGAGAGAAAGGCATATGGTTACCATGAATATTATTATGCACTCTCTCTTATACCGTTTGCTATTATTAATGAAACACTATAGAAAGTTTTGGAATATTGTTAAATGAATTTCCAAATAATTATTGATTGTGTCATATAAACCGTCTTATTGACTGTTTGGTATTCTTTTTACAATAACTATATACAGTTGCAAAGAAAAAAATGAGATTTTGGATACAAGTGATTTATTTTTTCAATTTTCAACTAAAATTTGGATATCTAAAATATATTTTATTTAAAATCAGATTTAAAAATATCATTGAATGTTTTGTTTCAACTGCTTTGCTATTCAATTCATTATAGTAGCTGAAAGATATAGGCAATACAATTATGATTCTCACTGGTGGCGATTTAGTGAAGATATCAAATACATGCATACAATAAAAACAAACAAATGTCCATTTCAACTACTTGTTATTTCTACTACAGCAGACTACTGTCAGTGTGCATCTTTGATTATTTGCAACCAGTGTAAATTACAAATGTATTGTCACTCTATATAAATGTATTTTTTGTTGTTTTTTTTCTCAGACGATATAGACAGAATATACATTTATGATTTACACTGGTGGCAATATATAGATATCTAAATTTTGGTTGAAAATTGAAAAAATAAATCACTTGTAACCAAAACCTCAACATTATACTATATATTTCAGTTTTCGTTTCTGTACTGATTCATTTGCATGTATACAACATGGTTTTTGAAGAAAATATTTTTTTTATTCACTTGAGTAAAAACACTAACACGACATCGATTGCTGATCATGTGAATGTATTGTAAAACACTAGAATGCATATCCCGATAATTCATTAGCTCGATGGAGATTGTTTACTTCAATCCATTGTTTTTGTTTTTTATTGTGGTCATTTTACTATTTTATTATTCAATTTTTAAAATATTTTAACGGTTTATTATTATGTGTTTATATTCAGAGATGGTCCTTGGCGAGAAGATTTGAGTACAAATAACTATAGCTGAAAAAACCATACACTACAAGGAATTTATGATATTGACTTTTCTGGATATTGAAGGGGCTTTCGACAATATAAATTTCGATGCAGTACTCAAGCATCTAGAAGAATATAACATAAACGGTACTGTGAGGGCATGGATTAAATTCATGCTTGCACAAAGAACTATTATATTTTCCCATTCGGGAAAAGAAATGAAAGTAATAGCCAAAAGGAGAACAGCCCAAAGTGGAGTACTCTCACCGTTACTATGGATTCTGGTCATGAACAGTCTGCTGTGGAGACTCCACAACAAAGGGTTCTTCGCAATCTGTTATGCGGACGATCTACAAATCTCTCCGGATATGAAATAAAAAAAATAGAAATAACTATATCATCATTGAAATAACTCAATACAATCTGTCCTGAATATTTAACTAGAGTTGTCCAAAGTGAAGACATTTCCCCTTAGAACAAAATATAAGAAATCCAAAAATTGATACGAAATTGACTTACAATCGATGTTTAAATTTACCCATATGTTTCCAATAAAAAGTTCACTGTTCAACTCTTTCTTAAAACGCAATGATGTGACTTTTATTCTAATCTTATTTACTTTTAATAAGTTTAGGTGAGGAAGGAGTGATTAAATCTCCATTTGTGGAAAAAATGACTTAAAGATGGTTAAAATATATTCCTAATAAAAGTATTATTTTTAGTATATATTTTCAACAGTTTCTCCCAATTTTTATGTATTTATTTTGTATCAGGCCTTAAAATTTCATTTTTTTAGAACAACCGAATTCGATATTTTTTAAAAGCAAAAAAAAGGTCTTCACTTTTGAATAGTCCATTCTGTCTAGTCTAAGAAAAAAATTTTGTTTTGAAATATGGTGCTGAAAATGAAAATTTGGAAACTGAAAAGCAAAACAAAACATTCATTTTGCTAAAAATTATCAATTATGATTACAAAATGTATGAAAATTTATTCAATTCTTGGCATTTTACAAATTTTAAAAATGTTTTTTTATTATCTACGTTAGTTATCCATATCATCGTCTTGTGTAGTTGATTCGACGGCTGTAAAAATACCTTTATAATAGGGTGCATTTGTGGCTTTTCGTTCAATAACATTGGAGAAGTTTTTTCGATTTTTATCATTTAAAAATAAATTAATCGCGGATTTTGGGTTCCATTTTTCTAGTGGTGGCATATTAAAGTGAACGTGCAAATATTTGCTTTCAGTTTGTATGGAAATACTGCCTCTTTGTGGAGTTTTTATTCTATTATTTGCGCTTATGCATCTCTCTACATCCGCAGAGTGTGGAGTACATACTTGAATTCTGGCCAACACAGTTATAATTTCATTATAATTTTCTAAAGTGGATGGTGATTTTACTAAAGTTTTTATGATTGCGTTGAGATTGGAATCCAATTTCATTGGGATATTTTGATCAATTAATCCATTGAATTAAAGTTGAAGTGATGTCAAATTTAAATCCGAACCAAACAACTCAAATTGGTTTTGTCTTGATTCATTTTCATTTTGAACTGAAGCAGCAGCTCCAACCAATTCAGTATTGTTTAACATTGAACTACCCAGTTGTTCGTTGACTTGAGAAAGATTTTCTTGTTCATTTCCTGTCAAAAATTGAAAAACAATAAAAACAGCTCAAGATCACGACAATATAGACTTACTTTCTTCATTCACTTTTTTTTTGATGGTTTTGATTAAAACATTTTTAATAGTCTGCCTACTTCGGTAGTCAAAATATCAATCAATGAATTTTGATTAAGAAAACATAATTTGCTTGTATTCGATTGCATTATTTTCATCAATCTCATAAATAAAAAAAAGAAAAAGAATTTGTAATCAGCATTCTCTATTCCAAGAATTGTGCCGATTAATTACTAAACAATAGATGTGATGATTATTCAACTTTCTACTCGCGAAAATGATTGATTTGCAAATGATGTATTTAAAAAGAATTTTTTTTTTTGTTTTCATCGATTTTTTAGAAAACGAAAAGAATTTAATAATTAAGAATTTTTCTTAATTTTCATAAGAACTTGTATCATTTTTGGAGTTAAATTAATTTTTGAATAAAAAATGATGCAAATTTTTAAAAAATTTGGAAAAATTCTACAACCGGAAAATTCAGGTAGAGCAACCGGATTGTGTTTTAGAACAACCGGAATCCGATAGAGCAACCGGGAATTTCAAGGCCTGAAATTTCAAAATTTGTATTATTCGTGAATATTATTGATCATATCATCACATACAATAAGTCAGAAAAGAATAAAAAGAAGGTAAAAATGGTTATTTCATTTATGTTGTCAACAAAGTGTAAAGTTTTTTGATATGTTCCAAATTTGGAAGTCTTTTGATTTGTTTTTAGTTTATTTTATATAGATTTTGGCTTTCTTTGGTCTGGGTTTTCAATCATACATGGGCAATGGGAGTGGTATTTAGGCTTTACCACCCCCTCCCTCCTCTGAAATTTTCCGAGAGGACCCCCTCTAAGGGGGAAATTATTCGAAATTGCTAGGGTTTTTTGATTCGAAAATTCAGGACCTTTTTTTTTGCTCTGCACTTTTTCGCCCCCTGAGATTTTTCACCTTGCCCATGCATGTTTTCAATGAATTTGATAGATTTTGGACTGGTTATGTGTAACCATGTTTTATTCCAAATTTGAAAAAATTTCATTATTAATTGTTTTTTCTAGTATGAATTTGATTCCAGTCGTAAACTAATCTATACATTCAAAATCAACTGTCCAAATTACAATTCAGAGCCCATTTGGATCCAGAGGTGCCCATTTTTGACAGTGCTGTCCGTTATATCATGCCTTCGAATGGACATTCAAACTTGTTAGTTAGTTACTCAGTGAGATGGAGCTCAGTGCGGTATAAAATGACATGAATACGTTTATTGTCATTTTGTAATGCATAGAGAGAAAAAAGCAAAATAAAATTTTGTTGTGCCATATCTACTGTTGTGCAAGCAAAATATTATAATGTAAATAAATGGAGAAGCTTTAAAGTCAGTGAAACATCTTATATTCACACCCATCTGTCGGAAACATTGAAATATAAGATTAGCAGCAAAATTATTAGGTTTACTTCGAACTAAAATAATATATAAGCTAATGTGCAGAGATTGACGTTTATTTTCTGAAATGCTGCCAACTGATGTTTACATCGAATTTCCCAAAAAGAAAATTCTTTAAGAGGTAATTTCAATATTAATATAACCAGTCCTAGGTTTAAATTTACCCACTTTGAGAATTGTATGACATATTTCATATAAAGGGCAAGTCAAATTAAACATCAACCATTTCTACTGATTCTTTTTTCTGAGAGTACAAAAGCATCATCTTACATGAATAGGCGTACTTCAATGTAAATCAAATGTGCGCTTCTTCTACTTTCTTTATTTTTCACCGCTATTATATCTTTGTAAGAAAGATGGTGCTTGTTGTTACAACTTGTAATGTGTCTCCATAATATATAAATTCTGTTCTTGATGAAATATTTTAGAGATGAACACTCGTATTTCCAATCTTAAATTTGTATACTTGATTCAGACTTTTTAAATCCAAAAAGCACTGCTTTATCAGTGAAAGAATATGTTCATCATTAACATCATTAACAAAACTAATGAAATTTTTCGCACTTTAATATCAAAATTTTCAATTACTTTATTTGAAAAAGAATCATAATGAATATTTCCATCTATTAAATGTCTCAATTCATAAATATAACATATATGTATGTATATATGATTAAAATTCTAAAACTCTTATTCTAGTTGCATACATTGGTATAAGAATAATATCAGAAAGAGCTTTTGATTTCTCAGGCTAAAACTCGAAGTAATCTGCAAATTGAACTGACTGTTGAGACAAATAACTCCTATCCTCTTTCCAAAGAAAAAAAAAAGAATGAAATTAGCTGAATATCTTGAACAGAGACTCGACAAACTCATTTCCGCAACACAAATTATATAGTTGTAAATGATTGGAATGAATCTATCTTATGAATATCGCTTGCGTTGACCTATTCCAATGGTTTATGCGATTTATTTATTTATTTTCCAATGTCAACTTGATTTTGAGCCGTTTTGGAAATCACAAAGATCGAAACAGAGTCATAAACATAAACGCGAGAGCAAAAGAGCATGAACATGAACATGAGCAAGAGCATGAGCATGAGAAAGCAATAAATGTGATAAGAAACTGGCACCATAAGTCTGGCGTCGCTCGGAGCGTTTGAGCCCTACAAAGTACAATCAATGGAAAAAAATCTGTTTTGCGCGCACCAATTTTATTTTCGCTCGTATGTATTTTCAATATTATTTTTCCACATTTATTCGTTGGCTTATTTTTTCATTCCACTGCGGGATTTTCTTTTCATATTTGAGTTTACAGATTCATATATACCGGAGTATGGCATCGAATCTGAACACATAAATCCATTTGTCTATTTTTTTTGCTTTGTTTTGTCTTCGTCAAGCGAAAATACCATAAAGCAAATCAAATCAAATCAAATCAAGACATGGAAAAAGTCATTCATATACGCACAACCTCAATAATATCGTAAATGAAATTCGACAGAGCCATAGAGCTAGTTTACTTACGTCTAATACCAACTGACATGATTTTTGGAGAGTTGAATTTATAAAGCCAATAATGAATTGGCAAAGAAAAATATTTTTCAATGTTTTATTGTATAATAACAACTAAATGAGCATCATTTGAATTTATTCATTTATTTTGTGAAAAATGTAAAAATTATTTTAAAAACATTAAAGATATTTCAAGAGATCACAATAAGATATAAATAAATGTTTCTTGATAAAAAAAGAAAAATTATACTAAATTCTTATCATCTTATTAATGCATAAGTATATTTTCAAAAAAGTATATATACTTTTTATACATGTATATTGGAAATAATCCTTTTTTGAAAATATACTGCAGTTCAACTTGTTCTGTTTTGAATAGAACATGCGAGTACAAGAAAGTAGAAAAAAAATTGTTGACACATAATCTTAGGATAAAAAATTTTCCATTAAAAATCAAAATAAAATGGAAATTACAAAGAAATTTAGTGTTCATAACATCGATATCTATAAAAAAAATTAATGCTAATAAAATACAATCCCAAAAAAACTGTATACTCTGAAACACTATAAAAATGAATTCCACGCAAAATAATAGCCTACACAAAAGACTTGTATTTCAATGCATCTCAGTTAGTTGGCTATTTTAAATATATGAGTAACGAATTCTTAACAATACATATATACCTGAACTGAATATTATGATCCGTATTTGGTCAAAATTGAATGAAAATATGAGAAAAAACATTCAAGTTTAAATTATGTGTCCCATTATAATAACAAAAAGAAATGTTGAAGTGTCATTTTGATGCGTACCACTTGTAAAGCATGTCATATTAAAGTTTTTGTAGTTCGACAATAGTCAACGTTGCATTTTCCAATCAAAACGATAACTAACCTTCAGAAAAATGCTTTTATGATTTGTTTTGTGTTTCAATTATGATTTTCATCTCTGTAAACTCAAAACACCATCAGATGATACCAATATTATAGTATTATTTTCTAATACTAGAAAAGTTCATCACATATTTTTTGATAGATTAGGAAAGGAAGAAGCTGTCCATATCTTTAAATGACAAAATAATAATGAGATGATAACTTTTCCGGATATTATTCATTGAAAGAAACTTCATTAATTTTAATTAACTTTCTAATCAAAGTATTCTTGTATTCCAACAACAACAACAACAACAACAACAATCATTTAAAGACCATTAATGCCCTTCAGCGTCTGGTCTGTTTTGTAATGGCAGCCCCTTAACAATTCTTCTCCAGCGTACCCTATCGAGAGCCAGGTCTTCAGTTTCCCTATTCCAATCATACCCTCTTTCATTCAAGTCGTTCTTAACCGAATCCAAATATCGTCTTCGCGGTCTACCTCTACCTCTCGGTGCATTCACTTCAGCATTCAAAATTAACTTTGGTAAACGATAATCATTCATACGCTGTACATGACCAAACCATCTCAATCTTGACATTCTAGCTATCTCATCAACCGAATCCACATTCAAATCTTCCCGTATACTCTCATTCCTAATTCTATTTTCCCATTGATCCCTACGCGACACACCCGAAATCATACGCAAAACTTTCATATCAGCCACTTCCAGACTATGAATTAAATTATTTGAATCGACCCAGCTCTCGCTGCCATACATGATAGTTGGTCTGAAGATTGACCCATGAATCATCAACTTCGTCTCCTTACTCAACTCTCGTTTATTGAAAACATGTGACCTAAGCTGTGCAACAACTTTATTACCATTCACTCTGCGATGTTCGAACTCCTTATCCAGTTTGCCATCTTCCGAAAAGATGCATCCTAGATATTTGAATTGCGACACCTGCTCAAGCACACCTCCATTCAACCTACAATTTACTTGTTTCCTATCTTTCCCTATATGCATCACCTGTGTCTTTGAACTGCTAATGGTCATTCCAAAGTTCGTACAAGCTGATTCTAAATCGCTAATGCTGTTTTGTAGCTCTTGTTCTGAGCCCCCAAACAATACTAGGTCATCCGCATATGCAAGAGCGGAGATAATGTTTCCCCCCAAAACTACGTTACCCCTCAGCTTAGCTGACTTGATCAATTTGTCCATATAAATTATAAATAAAAGCGGTGATATTGTACAGCCCTGTCGAAGACCATTTCGCACTTCAAACCATTCACTCAATTCCCCGCCCACTCTCACAGCCGCTTCACAATATCTGTACAAACTCTTAATTGCACTCAGCAGGGAACCATTCACACCATATTCACCCAACACCGACCAGAGCTTATCTCTAGGTATGCAATCATACGCTTTTTGCAAATCAACAAAACATACATACATATCCTTGTTTCTCTCATGGAACTTCTCTATTAGTTGTCTCATGCAAAAAATTTGATCTTGACATCCGCGCATCGGTCTGAAGCCCGATTGGTTTTCATCCAAGAGCGATTCGACAATAGCTCTGGTACGTTTTTCTAAAATTGCACTATATACTTTTCCGACAACGCTCAATAAAGAAATTCCACGGTAGTTGTTGCAATCCTTATTACTTCCTTTCTTATGGAGAGGAGAGATAACAGCACCACCCCATTCTTTCGGCACAACTGATGAATCCCACGCTAGATTGAACAACCGATGCAACCATCGAATCCCTACTGAACCACTGCAGATTAAATATTCGTTCCTAATCTCATCCACTCCTGCTGCTTTGCCCCAACTTAGTTTTCTAACCGCCAACTCTATCTCTCCTATGCTTATTTCTTCTTCTTCGACTTCATTCACACTTGCATTCGCGCTAACACTCAAATCTGTTCTATTATCAACATTCAGAAGTTCCTCAAAATATTCTCTCCAACGTTTCAACACATTCTTTCTACCAATCACTAACTCCCCTGCCTTATCTAATACAGCACCTGGCGCTTGTTTCTTACCACCGTTACGGATATTCTTAACCTTCGACCAGAAAACTTTATTCCTCTGCTGCCCTGCTTCTTCTAAATCATTGCCGAATTTTACCCATTCACCCTCCTTAGCTGCTCTCACCAACTCTTTCACTACCCTTTTTTGTTCCCTATACGACTCTAAGTCCTCTTCCTTTCTACTTTGCATCCAACGCAAACATCTCACTCTTTTCTCTTTCACTGCTTCCTGTACCTCATCATTCCACCAGTCCGTCTTCTTTTTACCATTCTTACCCACATAAATTCCACAACATCCCTTTACCGCACTCAACATTGCTTTCTTAAAATATTCCCATTCACTGTTGATATCCGACATCTCATTCAATTCAACTTGCATAAATTTTTCCTCTAATCTGGCTACATATGCATTCACTACACTTTCATTCTTCAATTCATTAACTTTCACTCTATTAGTTGGTTTCCGATTTTTACTCGCTACCCCTTTTGGAATACGTAGTTTGCTTGCAACTAAGTAATGATCGGAATCCAAACCAAAACTTCTATACACACGCGTATCTATTATGGTTTTACGTAAACATTCATCCACAATAACGTAGTCGAGAAGAGATTTCTGATTCTGAGCAGGATTTTCCCAAGAATACATGTGAATATTCTTGTGCTTGAAGAAAGAATTTGTTATAATTAGGCCTGAACTCTGGCAGAAATCCAACAATCTCTTTCCGTTACCGTTCGCTTCCATATTTTCTCCGAAATGACCCAAAATATTCGTAAAATTCTGATTATCTTTACCTACTCGAGCATTAAAATCCCCTAGCAAAATCACGTTTTCATTTCCCTTACGATAAACAATATCATTCAAGTCACCATAAAAATCATTCATCTTTTCTGCATTCGTACCTTCACACGGGGAATACACACTCACAAAACGATACACTGCACCGCCTAACTTGATTGAAATCCACATTATTCTCTCATTTACGAATCTATGACACACAATTAACTGTTCTAAACTGTTATGAATTAGAAATCCTACGCCCCAATTTGCTCTACCATTCTTAACCCCTGACAAATACAAACGATAACTCCCTAATGTCTCTTCTACCTGACCTTTCACACGAACGTCGCTCAAAGCTAAGATATCTAAACCGAAATTATTTGCCCTATCGACTAATTCTCGCTTCTTCAACTCAAAACCCCCTCTCAAATTCAACACGTAATTCTTGTATTCCAACTATATATAATATAAGTATAGTTATCACAGAGACAATATGTTAAATATTTTAATCATTTATTTTGGGCATTATAAAATAAACTAAAAATGATATGTTATGAAAATATTTTATTTTATATCTCAGTGAAATCTATGCATTTCAATCTACTTCTCTGCTCAATAGTGAATCTGCTTTTTTAATCGGAAATCGTTTCGGATTTGTATCAGAATCAAATCTTCACTATGAAGTGTCGTTTACTATTGAAGGGTTTGAACATCACAAAATGCATTATGAAGTTTCTGCGTTTGTGTTTTTAGTTGTGTTTATATTTGTGTATTGCATCCAATTTACGCTAGGTTTTTCAACATAAATTCGTGAATGTCCATTACTCAATGCACATCACCGATTTTCATTTGAAATATTTACCTGTTGTTGTTGTTGTTGTTGTTGTTGTTTTTGTTCTTGTTGTCATTGTTATTGATGTGATTCAGTTTGACATTGTCATTGTTATAATAGCTAAAATATTTATTCGAAACAAAAAGCAGTCTTCATTATTTCTCTATCATTTTGTTTTTTCACTTGTTTTTCCTATCTAAAACTAGTAAGCGAATATATCACACAATCAATGGTCGAAGTCTGTGAAATAATTAAACAAATCCAAAACGATTGACACCATTGTGTATAATCAGCAGCTGTTTTGTTCACATTTATGAAACATTTGTCGCTAGAGCAAATGTTTTAATGAGAATAGCAAATCTATCTATATAACACTTCGGTCAATAATTAATGTGACTAACATATATGTAGATGGCGACTCAAATATCATACCCATTCTAGGTAATACCAACCTTCAAACGTCTACTGTCAAAATTTGAGAGAAATATGTTCATTAGTTTGATATTTGACAGTGATTGGAAACAAGGAACTTCTTGTGTTTTAAAAACAATGGATTCAAAACAATTTCGTGTGCTGATTTATCATTGCTTTTTGATGGGAAAAAATACCGTGCAAGCTCAGCAATGACTTGAAAAGTGTTATCCGAACTCTTCACCAACGAAAAGAGTAATTTGTAATTGGTTTGCTGAATTTAAGCGCGGTCGCACAAACACCGATGATGAACATCGCTCTTGACGTCCAAATGAGGTGGGTTACTCAAAAAACATCAAAAAAATACACAAAATGGTTTTTGGCGATTGAAAACTGAAATTGTAATTATAGTCTTATCGAAATATTCAAATTCGCATTCCTTACCAGTTATTTTCCATTAGGTGATAAATGCGCGTGATGTCATTCAATAAATAAACCTATTGAAATGTAACATGAAAAAAAGTTCTAAACGAAACGCCCAAATTTAATCTGAGAGAATGAAACAACAATGGAGAAGTTCTTTGAAGTGAATCATTGAAAACTAGTTTTATTGAAATAAAACATGCGGTGTTTCACTTTGTTGAACCTTTGTGCCGATGTTTCACTTCTAAAAAACTTTTTATTTTTGATAAATATGTCTCTCTTTTGCACTCAGCAATTCATATATAAAAAGAAACCCGTAACTACGTGGTTTCCTGGATTTCTCTTACAGTTACCCAACACACCCGTGTTAAGGGTACCCACCCTTCATCGGGGGTTATGGCAATGGATTGCCTTTGGGCAGCCAAGGGGAAAAGCAGTACAAAATTAATGAAATTAATCCAGACTCAATTCCGTAAAATTGACACTTAATGCTATTTAATACCATACATGTTGTGTTCATTGACATTTCTACATTTATTTACAATTTGAACTGTATAAAACAATTATCACTACAAACCATGAATAGTAAATGTTATTTTAACCATCACATTCACCAATATATTGCCACTGACGTTTGTTGCGTATATAGATATATATATATATTATATATATATTCGTATACACCGAATACTAGAACAAAGAGAACACTGCACAGTTGATGTTTACAACGTTTCTACTTTGAACGTTTGACAATGTAGTTTTATGCACGTCATTAAATGGCATTGAATTGAAATTATCGAGCATTGATTGTGAATTTTTCGGAATTGAGAATTAAATTCATCTATTTAGTACTGCTTTCCCCCTTGTGGGCACCCATTGATAATGAGGGGGTTTAGTGTGGGTGGTGTTCTACAATGATTTCGTCATCAGTTACATCATTAAATATGACGTAAAAATATTACCAAGGGATGTCATCATTGATTTGAAAGTTTTCTCAAACTTTCTAGAATGTTCTAAAATAGATGTCTTATATCGGTAAGATAAACTTATACGCACTTAAAATCCAATTTCTGGGACAAATATAATATATTTCGTATTAAAGAACATATTCTACGTTTTTCTATAATAAACAAAACTTATTTATTCAACTAAAATAGTCCCAAACTTAAATAGATTTCCCTGCGAGTTGAATAAAACGTTTCAAACAAATCGATTTTTGGCACCAAAATAAAATAAATTAGTGTCTCAATATCTGTTTCTCCTTTAAAAATATATGATTTAAACGTTATAAAATGCCATTTTCACAAACTTTCCCATTTGTGTCATTTTTCATAAAAAATTGCATCTAGAGACAAGACAAACAATGAAACCGACAATTCAATATTCAACGAACCTATATTTTTTTCGCGAAAAAATATGAGTTTCCCTTAAAGAAAATGCCGTTAAATACCTATTTTGGATAATTTCCATACAAAAATTATCTTTTACGATGGACATATCACCTTTTAACGGATTTACTATGCGATCATCATCCATGGGTGAAAGTTTAATGGTTTCCATTCCTAAAAATACTTTTAGGGAAGTAAGCATTAAGGAATATATTACTTATTACCTCACAGATGAGTCGCGATTGTTTCAACCATTTTGATGCATGGCCGGTTTCCATTATCGAAAAGTTTCCATTTTTGAAGCAGAATTTAAAAACCAACTTTTACAAGCATTTATCGCTTTTTATTGGAAAATCTAAAATTAAAACGGTTATATATCGATTATGTTCTGAGTAATATAAATATTTTATGAATAACAAATTAAGATTTGTCAGTTAATTTCATTGACGATTTTGATTCATTTTCTTTTGCATCACTTTATCGGCAAACTATTTCAACATACACATGTCAGTTGTAGTGGAATGTTCTTGCGCTCAATTGATGCAAACGTCGACCGCTTCAAGACACCCTTGATGAGACACTTGCGGAAGCATTGCAGCACTAACAATATTTTCATCTTCCATTCCAGATTCAGAATCGTCTGAACAGCTTTCTTCAATAATTTCGTTAGCAAACCATTTATCGATTTCTTCGTTGTCAATTTCAACACCAGTCATTTGTTCCAAAAAATTCTTTGCATTAGCGATTTCTTCGTTAGAATCATTTCTGTTCACAGATTCTGGATTTTCCATTTGAATATTAGAAGATGATGCAGCAACAACGGTATTTGATAATTTGAATTTTATTTTTTGAAATTGTTTATTTTTTATCAGACATTTTTAAAATATGCATTGTTCATATTTGAAACAAAATAAAAAAAACTATCAAACGAATGAAAGAAATTGTCAGTGTGTAAATTGTCAGTGAGCAGTAAGTCAACCGATTTGTGTAACACAAAGTGACATTCCGCCAATGTTGTGCTTGGACATGTGCTGCGTGCTCAGCGCAATATTGTCTAAGCGTATAGAATAATAACAGTAGAATTATCGGGGGTTGAATAAATCGCGACTCACTTGTATTACTTATTACCGTTTTTTGTAATAAGTGAAAAGATGAACGATTTTATTGCTTATTAGCGTCTTATTACTGTAATAGTAATAATTAATAAGTAATAAGTAATAAATTATTCATATATTACTTGTTCCATTATTAATTTACGCAGATTTTTCAATGAAAACGGATGAAAAAATGGCATATCCATGCACGAACATGAACGAAAGTTTGTGCCTGTTCATGCATGTCCGTTACAGCTAGTTGCTTCTTTCTTATTTTTTTGGTGTATCATCTCTGTTTCTTTCTGCTATGAAAATCAAATTTTAAAATTTTTGGAAGCCCCCAAAAACAATAAATTATAATACGTCATTCATTGACGAATTGGCACAAGGTTTGATATTTTGCTGTGCATAATAATGAAAAAAGTTTTAATTTCGTGCAGCATGGTTCTTTTTATACTTTAGGCATTTTATTGAAACGTTCATTGCTTATTTTTTATTTTTATTTTTTTTTTCAAATATGAGTTTTTCTTTTTTTCTTCCTTTATTATAGCTTTTGCTTCTCATTCAGCTTGTCGCTGAATAATTTTTTTCCTCAAATTTCCATTTTTTTTTCTATTTAATGTGTCGAATTTAAAAAAATGTTATTTCCTACAAATTGAAAAAGAAAATGTTCATATTGAACAGCTTTGTTGCTTACGATGAAAATGAAGCAAATGTCGTTTTCTCTCATTTTCTTGTCATTTTTTGTTATTCTTTTGTAATGTCATTATATGTTGGATATTTGTCGATTGCCGATAAACTAGCGTTTTCTTTATTTTATGTGCTTTCTCTAACTCTGCATACATGTCAATTCAACTTTTATCTTGTTGCAATTGGCAAACAGTAAAAGTCACTCAAATAACAACTGTATCAATTTATGTAAGATCTGCGATGTTTCTAGTATAGATATAAGTCTCGACAGTCCCTTCTTTTTCATTTGGACGCAAAAAGTATTTCATAATCATTAGATAGATATAAAATTTATTTTTGTCGTTGATGCCAAATAGTACTCTGTACTTTAACAAGATGAGTGAAGTGTGTATATTTTATGACTATAGCTAGAAGTTTTAACAATTTTTTCTATTTATCGCACACATTGTTTTTCTAACAACAAGTTTTCGCTTGTCACATCTTAGTTTTGTATACTTTGAGGTTTTTACTGTTTCATTTTTTTTTTTTTTATATTAGCATTTTGGTTCCTCGGTTGATATCAATTTTCGGAATCTATTGGTTGAAAACAATATAAAATTCGTTTTCTGAGAAAAATTCAGTAAACATATATATATGTTTTCATCACACATGATTTATATTGAGACCAATCAGAGAAGTTAATACTTTTTCCCATTTATCTGAAGATACGCTATAATTTTTCACCCATTTTATAAATAGAACAGTACAAAAATATTTTTCACTATTATGCTTTTTCGATAGATAATTCAAAAGCATTCCATGACTTAATCGGATTATATCCGAAATGTGGGGAATGAAACAAAGAAACTTTTATATATTCTATACGATTGTAGTATTGACAGAATTCGTCTTTTCAGGTAATGGAATATTTTATCTTTTACTTATTTATTTCATATTTTCAGCAAACAATGTTGAATATAGCAAACAGCAGGACGTATATAAATTTACTGCGTCACTGTTGCCATTATTATTATGTCTATATTTATTTTCTTATCGGATATGGGAAAAGTAACACTATTGCTTTATAATGACCGCACATCTGCGCTATCAAAAAATAAATTCGAAAAATATGGAAATCATTCGGAAATTATGCACGTTAAGAGTCAGAGCTTTTTTTTAATTAAATACTCGCTTTGCCTCTGTTTCTTTCTTTCCCTTGACCCCTCCTTCGATATATTATATCCTTTGGCATAATTTTTTTGTTCATTAGCCGGGAATGTTGGAAGTGGTTCTTTTGCATTCGTACACACAGAGAACGACATCAGTAAAATGAGAGCCAATTATCAGTAAAATGTCAAATTACACATAAATGTGTATAAATACTGATAGATGTGTTAGTAATTTAGTACTAATTATTGACGTTATACGTACGTTGACTGTATATGTTGAAATGTCGTCCTAAAATAATGGAAACTGCACTAGATTACTAACACATCTGTCAGTATTTTTAAACATCTATCTGTAATTTGACATTTAACTGAGAATTGGCGCTCATTCTACTGATGTCGTTCTCTGTGTGTATTATTCAATTAGGAAATATATCGTTCCAATGCTGCATAAACAGCAATCGTTTCATTAGGGGCATTCTATCTGCTGAATTTTTATAATCATTCTTTCATTTTGTTGGCATTGGGACTGTTTTAATTACGTCTGTCTATGTGGATAAATTATTTTAATATTGACTCATGACGTCGAAAATCTTCGAATGATGTTGTGAATTTAAGTTAGAAAAGTTCATGAATAACAAGATGATACAAATCAAATTGAAAATGTGAAAGTAATAAACCGAAATGGAGAAATATCATTTGACAAAAGAGAAATGTAATGAAGAGAGATAGTATACAATGTACTCTGGAAATGAGATATTTTTCGTCATTTTCCATCTACTGTAGTTTTTATCAGCGCATACATACAATTAGTATACACTATACTTGTACATGAGTATAAGCAATACCAGCGCATGTTATGGAAAATGGGAGAATAAAAAAAAAAATACAACGATTATAGCAAGCGACGATTCAGTCAGGAATGGCTGAGGAATACAAATACCACAGCGTAACAAGGAAAATGAGCTATAACAGCAACATACGGTAAAAATAGTCGACTATTAGTCGATACTCTTGAACATATTTTATCCCCGGTATGCCTATTACACGCCACTTTTTTTATATCTCTCGTTCTATTCCAGACTTTTTAACGTAATGTTGTAAGCACATAAAACCAGCTGAGTAAAATGAGAAGGAACGATTTATGATAATCATATATATAACATATGAACTCAACGACATAAGCAGAATTGAACCGACCATGCAATATTCCTATACTAAGACATTGGATAGAATCGACATAAAATTGTAAGATGCGAATCTCAAATGATGCGAAAGCAACCAACAAGCAATCAATTTTAAAAACGCACACATGCCCAGATTTTGTCATAATCTCTACGATTTTATTTAATTTTTTTCTCTTTCAAACAAGACCTTCATTTGTTCATATCATGCATATTACACGGTGTGTTAATGATTGTTAATTTGCTATGCATTAATTTTAATTTCCGTTCCTTATATACACCATATCTGTATATAACAAAAAATTCAACTTTCGGTCATTAGTTTGCTACACGAATATTAAATTGTATAATGAAAGAAGTAATATACATACATCCAAAATATTTAATTTCACGTAAATACTGCGAATAATTGGCTTTATAAGTCACATTTAATTTATTATTACTCGTAATTGTAAAACAAAATTCTACCATATGGATATTTGAGGTGTTCGTAATAAGGAGCTTCAATGATAGAATAGTATTGACAAATGACTTTAAAATCGATAACAAAAATACATTTTTATTTGGTATAATACTACTTTTTTTCTGTAGTTCAAAATTAAATAACTAACTTAACTTAAATATTAAAAAACGAAATACAAAATACAAAATACAAACGTAGCATTTTATATATGTTGTTTTTGATAGATCTTCAGAAGAAATCTTTATGTCTGCAAAGCTGCGAAATGAACTTCACTACGTGTACCGCTGTTAGCATTACGTGACCATATTTATCGAAGTACATATGTTTCGCTTCAGGAATTAAGCTATACTAACATGATTTCATGATTTCAAATCTAAACTTCTGAGATTGCCTGACTCATGTTTTGGGTCGTTATCAAAACTGAAAAAAATTGATGATGTGGAATTTTTTAATTTATTTATTCATTTATTTGATATTAGCTGACCAAATTAATTTATTTTCTATTACTATATATTATTTATTACTTAATTTTTGTTATTTATCAATCTTTATATTTGAAATTTTTTATTGATTAATGTAGCTAATTTGTTACACATATATTTTGCCTTTACAAAGTTATTATTATTTGCTATTTGACTGATTTGTTAATTTACTGTACAAAATTATTTATTAATTGATTGATTTGCTAATTTATTCATTTATTGATTGATTGATTGAATTTAGTCTTTTATATTGTCTCAATTGATTGTACTTATAAAGTCGGCTTACTTGGTAGACAATAAAACAGAATTAAATAGCAGTAACTCTAACTTCATATTGCGATTATCATTTCCGACATTTTCTTCTGCAAAATAATTGAAAAATTGCTCTCCGCTCGGCATTTGATTTTTGCAATACACTTCTGTACACACAAAAAATTTTTTAACAAAACTGAGACACTATTTGTCTCAAAAATGGGGTGAGACAATGAAGTGTCTCAGTTTTGTAAATTTTATTCAAATAATTGTATATTCACATTTATTTTAATTGAGACTTGAATATGAAAATTCCGTGTTTTGACACTTCAGAGAAATAACAACGACAATACGCTCTCACACAGAAGACGACTCAGTAAAGCTGACTAACACATGCGCAAATTCGTTCTATGCAAAACACAGTACTAAATCTTGAATGAAAAAAATTCTATATGAAATTTTGACAATCACAACCCAGTGTTGCCAATATTGTGAAAACATTTTTTTCTATGTAGTGTACTGAATATTAAAAATATTAAAAATGTACATAAGCATATAAAACAAAAAAATATCAAAATAATACTAGCAATTGAATGAAAAGAAAATATGAATTTTAAATAACATTTGAAAATATGATAAAATTACACATCTTAAAAATAATTCCTAATTATTTATTCTGTCAAATAATAATTTTAAAATATTCAATAGATGGCGCGATTTAACTATAAGCTTGATGAGTCATTTGTTTATTTACTGCGCCATTTACTTGATTTTTTTTTTTTGCTAACTGACGCTTGTATTCTAACTTTAGTCCTGTTTGTGAAGTGACGGAATGAAAAGAAATATGGTAAAAATTAAACTTATTTATTTTTTTGCCACTAGATTTGCTATCAAACCTTTGAATTATAATATTTATAAAAATCAACAACGATAAAATCTATAATAATATTGGTAGTATGTATAATAATATTGGAAACTACAACTTTTTCCCAGCTCTCTGGCAATTTATGGATTCCGTCCTAAAACAACTTCGCCGACTGGGCGGCCAAGAACGAACCATGTAATTTTTCCCCTTCTTTAAAAACACACAAGTGCTTCGAAGCGATCGCAGCCAAGACATGCGTTTGTTCACTGAAGGTTATTCGAATTAGAAGGAGCAATGTTTACAGAGAGATTACAGCTTTAGAGATTACAGCGGGGCAGAAGAATGTTTTGATCTAAATTCTCCTCGAAAAAGTCAAGAAAATTTTATAGCCCAGAAACACCACTGTTTTGGATTTCTGTAAATTCTGACGATATTGTTGTCCGAATTTGGCTGATATTAATTTGTGTATTATTACAAAAGAGTATGGTTTTCACTGAACCATGTCGTCCCCATCCCTGAAAATATGGGAAAATCATATTTTTCAGTTGGACGATTGGTCACGCCACCTATAATTCCAAAACGCCACAATCAAATTAGGTTTATCTTTGCTTGTCGCAACAGTTTTTTACCAGTGCTCACTGGATGCAAGATTATTGCTTATTTCACATTTCTTGTCATGAAAATAACTCTTTTCAGGCATGAAATTGGACATTTTTAATCGAAAAAATAAAAATGTCTGTTCACAATGAATTGAATGATTTATACTGCGTATGAAGGGTGACACTCAAGGCTGTCAACCACATATGTTACCAGATTTTTTGTGATATACTATATCATATAAGTAGTGCCATCTCTTAACAAACCGTATAGTCTAATGCATACTACCAATTTATTATCGATACTAAACTGTATTTACAATTATTTCGTGCAAGTAGGACTTAAAAAATGCATTAAAACAAACGAAAATTAGACAAAAATGTAATAATTCAGTGGAAAAAATGAGCAAAAGAGAAGAAACAAAAAAATGTGGGATAAAAATGTCAATTGATCTAATAATTTACCAAAATCGAGAGCCTTTTTTAGCACACTAGGCAGCGAACCAATCTTATAATCATTTACGCTGAAGATATCTGAAGGTTCGATTCTCGCATTGAGCATAAGTTTTTTCTTCTTTCTTTATTCATTTTCAGAAAATTCTCATTTTTCTCATTTTAACTCATTATCTTTTTGACTTTTGTAAATATTTGATCTTGTAAAAAAGGTAAATGTCTCACATTTTTTTCCAATTTTCTTTTTTTCCACAACAAATTACATTTTGATACTTTGAAAACAAAAAATTATTAATTAGAGGTGATTTTCAGAGGGATGAGATCGAAATTTTGACAGAAATGACATTTCATTTTTGCCATTTTAAAGTACGGTATTTTAGTCAATCGGGATACTTTTGTTCAATATTTTTTCAATTTCAGATAATTAGATTTCTATTTCTTCTCTTTTCTTGTTTTATTTTTACCATTGTTTTGTATTTATCTAGTTCACAATTTATAGTCAAATCGACATAAGGATAGGAAAACAAATGTAAAAGATTACGTATAAATTCCCCAACACACTTCATACAATGCAATACAATGTATACAAACATAATCGCATATTCATACCCAAACGGTATTACAAGTGTATATGTGCATGGTTCTGAGGCTTGCATAGGAACAAAAATGTGTCCCTGAAGACACGAATGTACACCATACAACGATTAAACGAATGGCAGAGTCGGCAATACAATGTGTATGCAGCATACATGGGCAAGGTATAGAATCGCAGGGGGGGGGGGTAAATTAGGATTGAAATTTTGAAGAGCTAAAAAAAAAAAAAAAAAAGGTCTTCGATTTCGAAAATTGAAAAGTAAACAGTGACAGAATATAAATCGTCATATCTTTTGAAAAGTGAAAAGTAAAGTGTTTGCGTTCAATTGTTTCAAGAACGAAGACCTTTTTTTTTTTAGCTCTTCAATTAGATTTCGAAATTGAAGACCTTTTTTTTTTTTTAGCTCTTCAATTTTTCAATTTTCAGAATCGAAATCGAAGACCTTTTTTTTTTTTTTGCAATTTTTGTATACAAAATTGAAGAGGGGGGGGGCTCCTCTCGGAGAATTTCAGGGGGGGGGGGGTAAAACCCAAATACCCCACCCTTTGCCCATGTATGGTATGCAGCTTTGTATATCTGCGCATAATGTGAAAACGCTCTTGGCTATGCCTACCAATGATTACAAATGAATCATACGTCACTTAAACGAGAAATTCAATCAATCAATAACGCAAATCTCCCAAATTTCTATTACTGTTTTTAACAAAAAAAAAAAAAAAACAAACTCAAAATGCGTTTTTGTTTCAAATAATGAGTAGAATTCGAGAGAATGAATTTTAGTTACTCCTGAATCACATAGAATTTCTTCCAAACTCACAAATATCATCACACATTTTCACTCAATTAAATAATAAACCAACATTGAACATTCACTTTCAAATGCTATCAAACAAGTAGGCAGTTTGACGTCCATGTGTTTATCGTATTTTGTACGCTATACACAACGACAGATGTACCTAACCAATGCCAGGTGTACTACTCAATACTTAAGAGCACTGCGAGCACATAATTTTGGTGGCACCACGAGTGCTACATTTGTCGGTCTCATCCGTTTTGGTGAATTTTCTTTCAACATTTTTCCTTAAACCTAGTCAAAGGTGCAAATCAATGCTAATCGACCTCATGTTAAACCAAATCTTTTCTCAAATGGTCAAATGTATGTGATGTAAATATAAATATTAATTCAAAAGCAAGCTTAAAACCAATGTGTCTAATCTGAACCAAAAACTTATGCTTTAAGTTGAAATGTGATGATTAGTGTCTCCAATAATCAACCATATCAATTATGGTTTATTGCTGTGATTCCATGAGGATAGATATGTATTGTGTGTTTTAATTGCTAAAATATTTATTTATTATTATATAAAAAGAAATATTTATTGACAACAGAATGTTTTTATTTTTCAATATTTTTAATTCAAATATTATTCGATACTGTGCAAACAAGTGCAGCAAAATGTCAAAGTGTTTACTACGCGCTTTTTACGTGCCCGTAACATTTCGCGCCAAGCATGTTTGTGGTTATGTCAATCTGTCATGTTTGCTTCATACTGTTCGCAGTGTTTGAGCCGAAATATTAATAAATTTGGAAAATTATGGAACAGTTTTATAGTTAAATTAAAAGAAAAAATATTTTCGTTTCAATATATTGAAGAGATTATTGTTTGGTCTCATTAAACAATCTAACGTACCTATTGTTATTGGTTTTTATGTATTTCGGTTTCATGAGTCAAATAACACGACGCGTTGTGTTGTCATTGGTTTTCATTTGTTTTAGTTTCATGAGTCGAATGTTAATGGACTAACCAAAATAAAAAATTTACATCACAATAATTTGAATAATATTTTGATAATATTAGTTTATTAATAAAAGCGTTCAATTATCAGATAAAAACTTTGCAATGTCACTGTCAAAATCAAAGTGAAAATTGAAAATGTGCATCGAAAAAGGGTACCTGGGGGAACAATTATGTACACTCGTATGGAAAGCAGTAAGATTCACACACGTACAGAAGAAATATTTTTTAAGCAATAAATCGCAAGAAATTCGCTTCTAATAAATACGTATCTATGACGAGTTGTAAAAATTATTTCAATTATTATCTTTTTTTGCCTTTTCTTTGTTTCGAAATTTAATATAACACATCGCTCAATAAGTTCGTAGGATGACATATAGATGGCGACACAAATATCAAATCATTATGCTTTTTAGTAAGCACCATCTTTCAAACGTCACCTGTCAAAATTTCATGACAATCCGACCATATATGTGTGAGTTACAGTGGTTTTAGTGACGCTACTTTTGTAAATTTAAAAATAATGGAAAAATCCGAATTTCGTGTACTCATAAAGCATTGCTTTTTGATGAGGAAAAATACTGTGCAAACTAAACAATGGCTTGATAAGTGTAATCTAGGGGAATTTATTTCCTAGAGTGTAATTCGGACTCTGCTCCATCGAGACAAATGGTTAAGAGGTGGTTTGCTGATTTTAAACGTGTTCGTACGAACACAGATGATGCTGAACGATCTGGTCGTCCAAATGAGGCAGTTACTCCGGAAAATATCGAAAAAACTCTCAAAATCATTATGGGAAACCGTAAAGTGAAGTTGCGTGAGATAGCTGACACTCTGAAGCAATGCCGGATTTTAAGTTTCGGGGGCCCGGAGGCAGACTTCCTATTGGAATCCCTATTTTTCGTATTGAATTTTCATATTTTCAAATGTTCCGCCAAATATAAATCGTTCTCAGGAATCATTAAACGTACTTAGTAAATGCACTTATTTCTCATTCTCACTAGGCTAACTCACTCTTTCAAGAATGACATTCTACTGTCAAAAAGAGCGCGAATCGTACATAGAATTCAACTGAATCGCATTGAATTTCAATGAATCAGAATGAAACACAAAGAATCGCATTGAATCGCAACGTATGAAATATCAATCTACCGTACCGAATTAGTACGGTAGATGGACATTTATCATTGTTCATTATATATTATACGTTGCGATTCAATGCGATTCTTTGTGTTTTGTTGTGATTTATTGTGATTCAATGCGATTCAGCTCAATTCTATGAGCGATTCGCGCTCTTTTTGACAGTAGAATGTCATTCTTGAAAGAGTGAGGTAGCCTAGCATTCTCATTACATTCTTATTTGACATTTCATTGTTTGTGCGAGGAAACAAATTATTATCTTTGATGTTCAATTGATACGATCAAAGTAGCTAAAGATTCAAAATGAGTGGAAGAAGTTATTTAAGGGGTGCCCAAAAACGTAAATTGGCACTTCTAAAACTATCAACTGGTACTAGATGGTCAGCCAAATATGATGCAATTGTAGCAGTTGATTTATCTTATGTTAATGTCATAAATTTATTAAAATCTTAATTGAACGAAGATCACTCACTAACACAAGCTAATAAGGCAACAGCTACGGGTCTCATCAACAAACTGTGTGCATTCGAAAATATATTTATGTTGAAAATTTGGCGAAAAATTTTAAGCCAGTTCAATAGAGTGAACAAAAAATTACAAATGAAAGAATTAAATCTTTCCGTTGCATCCAAATTGTATAAATCGTTGATATCGTTTTTGGAAAAATTTCATGAACAATTTGATGAAATATACTATGAAGCGCTGATGTTGTTCGATTCATTGAGTAGTTCTGAGATCGAAACAGTGAAAACGCGATCAACATCTAATGTTTTGAACTCAAAAGTGAGTAAAGAAAATCAAAACGAAAAGTTTCTATCAATTGTTAAAACTTTAATCGAAAATTTACAAAAACGCGGCGCAGCTTATTCAGATCTAGTAGAAAATTTTGCTTTCATAACTAATGTATACAAAATGAATTATGATGAAATAAAAGAATCGTGCAAGAAAATTGCTTCAATCTATCAAAACGATTTGTGTGAACGTGAACTCATTGAAGAATGCCAAGTTGCTGGAGATTATTTTGAATTTCAATCACCAAAGTTTTCTTGTTCAACAATGTACTCTACACTTATATATGATGGTTTAATTTGTGTTATGCCAAACATAGAAATTCTTTTGAGAATTTATTTGTGCATGTTTTGCAGTAATGTTAACGATGAGAGATCTTTTTCAAAGTTGAAATATGTAAAAAATTATTTAAGAAATTCAATGGGCCAAGAAAAACTGAATGCATTTGCATTACTTTCATTCGAATATGATATCATGGATAATTTGAATTTTGATGAAATTATTAATGATTTTATTTATTGTAAAAACAGAAAAAGAAACATTTCTACAACCCCATCATCATCGCGCACATCATCAGTAGCTAGATCAATTCCATAAATATAATTCATATAACTAGTACAATATAGTTTATATATCAAATAAACAACAAAAAAAAAATGTTTACTTGTTTTTTTCACGTTTTTGGGGTTTCATTTGAATTGAATTTTTTTGGTAAAATGCGGGGGCCCTTCGAGCTCGGAGGCCCGGAGGCGGCTGCCTCACTTGCCTCAGGGTAAATCCGGCACTGCTCTGAAGATATCAGAAGGTAGTGTGTAAACGATCATACATAAACATTTGAGTATGAAAAAGCTGTTTTCCAAATGGGTGCCGCGTTTGCTCACACCAGAACAAAAACAACAACGCATTGATGATTCAAATCACACAAGGAATTATATTCATTGACTACCTTGAGCATGGAAAAACAATCAACAGCGACTATTATATTGGTTTATTGGAGCGTTTGAAGGCCGAAATTGCCAAAAAAAGACAGCATTTGATGAAGAAAAAAATCTTGTTTCACCAAGACAATGCACCGTGTCACAAATCATTGAAAACAATGGCAAAAATTCATGAATTGGGCTTTGAATTGTTGACGCACCCACCGTATTCTCTAGATTTGGCGCCCAGCGACTACTGGCTGTTCTCAGACCTCGAAAAGATGCTTCGTGGCAAGAGATATGGCTCGGATGAGGAAGTCATCGCTGAAACTGAAGCCTATTTTGAGGCCAAAGATAAATCGTTCTACAAAAGCGGTTCTAGAAAAGCGTTGGAATGAGTGTATCACCCTAAAAGGAGACTATGTTGATGAATAAAATAGAATTTTGCCAAACATTTCCCATTTGTTTGAGGAGAGAGAGTGACAGCCCGAAACTCCATAGAACAAACATGTTTTCCAGTTTTATTGTGTGACAGGTGGTTGCCGGGTGCTTATGACATCTGTCTATTTTGGGTAAGAGGAGGTAAATCGTCGCCCAATGAGGGGAATTCACCCGACCTCTTAATGAAGTTGAATATATTGTTGATGTTAAAACAATTTACAACTTCCTCTGGGTCCAGCTCCTCGCGTTCATAGATTGAATGTCGAAGACTTGTTAACCCCTTGCATTTGCAGAGGAAATGAACAGAAGTTTCAATATCTCTACCGCAAAATTCACAATCGAGATCATCTCTCACGCGTATGCGCTTTAAATACGCATTTAGTCTAATATGACCCGTGAGAATCCCAATTGTGTAGCTCAATCTAAGTTTGTTTAGATTGAGTAGTTTAGTTGCCAACTGAACGCTAGGTGATTTTAAAAATACCCACGCAATAGAGCAACCATTTTGGCCCCTCCAGCATGATTTTATACTGCTTTGAAGCCAGTCGTTACAGAGCACCCTGCCCGCTTTATCCACTAGTTTCAAAAACGGTTCTGGGCCCTCCATAGTCACAGAAGATCCATTCTTCGCTAAAATCTTCGCCTTCTCCCTGCTTCCATGTGCGGACGATTTTATTAAAGTGATTTCTCTTCTGAGGTTGATTTGTATTAAAATTTCAATACAATTTAGCACCAGTTCTGAGTCCACCGCATGGTTTCCAAGCACTTTCAATGCATGAGAACTGCTGGTGTATATTCTGACTGGAGAAGAGCTGAGTTGATCCTTAGCCACTTCAATACAACAATTTAAAATGGCAGCCAACTCAGCCTGCGCGATATTTGTCTCGTTGCCCAAAAATCCGCAGTATTCGGTTCTGTTGTTGGCATGAAACATGCCGTAACCAAAACTATTTTTGTTGACAGATGCTTCAGTGAACCAGCTGTCCATATGGTTGATAACTGTTGTTTCCGGTACGTCTTCTTCATTGAGAATTAAAACCATAAGGTTTATCAAATACATACTTTGTGCGGAATCTATCAACTGGAGCTTGTAAAATTGGTGTCAACTCGAACAGATCGACTAAAATCGAGGAGTGAGGACTCATATTTGTGCGCTCCGTATTTATAATGGATTTCAAACGAAAGGCTGTTATGCGTGCTTCGTTCTTGATATGGTTGTCAAGTGTTGGGAGGTTCAACAGAGCTTCTAGGGCTGCCTGGGATGTTGTTCTGGCAGCTCCTATTATTGCCATACAAACGACACGCTGTAAATGGCTAAGATTTTTCTTTGCCATTATTGTTGACGTACCCCCCCCCCCCCCCACCAAATGAACGATCCATATGAAATCATTGGTTTTACTATAGCTGAGAATAGCCACATTAGATTTACTGGACTCAAACCCCAGTTCCTTCCAATGGCTCTTCTACAGCACCAGAAAACTCTTATGCA
Source organism: Resseliella maxima (assembly GCA_029041755.1). Classification (NCBI taxonomy): domain Eukaryota; kingdom Metazoa; phylum Arthropoda; class Insecta; order Diptera; family Cecidomyiidae; genus Resseliella; species Resseliella maxima. Next base: position 7,424 of record JAQOWM010000042.1, on the reverse strand, counting down.
TTTTTTGATGCGGTAATCAAGGTGAACATTCCAATTTAAATTGGAAGTGAACGTAATACCCAAGAATTTTACATTGTCCACTAGTTTGATGGTTTTTCCAAACAGCTTGGGTTCCTTGAAATTGGATAGTTTCCTTTTGTTAGTGAATACTATCATTTCTGATTTATCAGGGTTAACTGATAGACCAATTCTTAGGCACCATTTTTCAACAATGTTGAGTGCCATATTTGTTCTATCACTAAGTGTAGGTAAAAATTGTCCCCTACACACAATTACCATGTCATCTGCGTAGCCGATCACCTCAAAGCCAGCCCTGTGCAGCCCCCGAAGTAAATCGTTCATCACCAGAATCCATAGTAATGGTGATATAACGCCTCCCTGTGGTGTACCTCTGGTTGGGTGAACAGTAGCTATTTCACCCTTGCATTCATAAGTTATTACCCTCTGGGAGAGTAGACTATTAGTCCACTCCCTCAGATAGCCATTCACATTATGTCTGCCCAAAGCCTCGTCCACAGCTTTGAAGGATATGTTGTCAAACGCCCCCTCTATATCAAGAAAGGTACCCACTGCATATTCTTTATGATAAATTGATTCCTCTATCATCACTGATAGTGAATGCAAAGCTGTTTCAGTAGATTTGCACTTCTGAAAAGCATGTTGACCGTTGAATAGAGGACAGTTGCGGTCAATGTAGTCTCTCAGAGATCTATCAACAAGTCTTTCCAGTCCCTTCAGAAGGAAGGAGGTAAGACTGATAGGTCTGAATGATTTTGGCTTGGTGTAGTCGTCCTTACCCGATTTAGGAATGAAAACGACTCTAACACGTTGCCATAACTTGGGGATGAAACCCAGTTTAATGGAAGCGTTATAAATTGCAATGATATACTTTTTAGTAACGCACCACGATTTTTGCAAAAACACTGGATAAATTTCATCGAACCCTGGTGATTTGTAAGGTTCAAAGGATGAAATGGCCCAAAGGACTCTGTCGTCAGTAACGATTTCTCCAGTGATGTTTTCGGCACTTAAGTTCAGTTCCCTGAACTCAGTAGCAGTGTCAACCTCCGAACTATCCCGACTTCCGGGGAAGTGAGTGTTCAAAAGAAGTTTAGCTGTTTCCTCATGGGATTTTGTTAAATCACCATTAGGTTGCCTTAGTACACCAGGTTGATTCAAGGTATCCCTTGACATCAGTTTGTGTACCCGTGACATAGCTGCAACGAGCGATGTGTTAACAATATTAATAGTTAATGAGAAGAATATATGTAGGATATTGCAAAGGTATCTTTGATTAGATACAACTATAAATTAAATTGAATATCAAATGTAATAGTTAGTCTAATAGTAACCTTAATAAAGAATGTAATACTACATATATTTGTTCTTACGAAATATATTAAAGTAAAAAATAAGTGACTCATGAAACTGATGATTCTGACTCATGAAACTTCTATGTATGAAATTTAATCAAAATTTTTATATAATTTCGTGCTATTCTCATTACCACGAGTCTTTGAATTTCCAAATGGTTCTGGAACCGAGCAGATTTTCATTTTATTTCAAATAATGAATTATCAAATATCATCAAATTTTATTAAACTTTGGTTTAAGATTAAACTGAAAAATTTGTTCAGGTTATACTGCGCATATTTGAACGCTTCTACCAGAATTCAAATTGATATTTGTGTTTTAAGCACGTAGTGTGTTGTGTCACCACCAGTATCAAAACTACGGGATGCACTTGTTTAGTGTAGTGATATACGAAATAATAATTATAATATTGAGTTTCTTTCTGTATTTCTTATTTATGCATGAAAAATGATAAATTCATTAGTATAAATGTGAATAATTGACTAAATAAATACCAAAAGTTTAAGTGATTTTAAATGAAATGGAAACAAAAAAAAACACAATGATTTGCTTTCTACTTGTCACACTAAGATCGATCATAATAACGTTATTAATATGTTTATTATTTATTATAATAACGGGTAAAACAAAAATCGTCATAAAAACACCGAAAAATGACATAAAAAATTCCGAATATTGACATAAAAAACCCCGAAATTCGACATAAAATGTCCTGAAAAAAGACATAAAATTTCCCGAGAAAAAACATAAAATTTCCCGAAATTCGAAATAAAAATTCCTAAGATCGACATAAAAAAAAAAAAAAAAAAAAAAATCCAAAATGTGTAAGCGATGTCTATCATATATACAATGAATTACACATACACCATTACGCAATGCAAGCGACAAATCATAGGTACTGTTTTATTCGGAATTAAATTTTTTGTTGAATATCATGCAATTTAATCTAAATTTTGTTTTATCAACAATCAAATTATATTGCATCAGATGAATGGTTCGGAAATCGGAAAATGCAAAGATATAAATAATGTGTATTCAATTCTTTATTTAAATTTGTATTAAATGGAAAGTGGCACAGTTCCAATTTTTAGAAATCTTGTTGGTTACGGTTCTGATGGTGAGCCCGTTATGACTGGAAATAAAGGTGGACTTATCGCTCTCATTCGCCAATATACAGGCCGTCCGATATATGCCATACATTGTATGGCTCATCGAATTCATTTGGCGATTCAAAAGGGATTTGTTGAAATCAAAGATTCGAAACCTTCATTAATGAATTATATAGTTTCTACAATGTCAGGGCTGGTAAAAAGAAAGCTCATCTTCGGGAAACTGCACAAAAATTTAATTTTATGAATTAATATACATTTACAAAGTACGATGGATATCATCTGAGCTTCAATCTATTAACAATATCAAAAGAATGTGGCTTTTATTAACAAGAGATTTAGATTTGATTGCAAAAGATAAAACTTTTGACCAAAATTCTAGAGCAAAAGCAGAAAAATTGTCTATTCAAATCCGTGGTAAATGTTTTTTGGCAATTTTCAATTTCGTCTCTGATATTTTAGAACATTTGAGTTTCTGGTCTCAAAAAATGCAGCAAAGAACTGCACTTTTAGTAGATTTTTTTGATTTTAAAGAAAAGATTTGTAACACGTTTGAACATTTGAAAAAAAATAACGGTAGAGACTTGAATTTACTATTGGAAAATTCTATTTGATGGGCAATGTAACTCCATTGAGAATTACTATGATTACTAAAATTAGTTCGCGCTTTTTGGCTAAGCTAGCTCACTTTTTTAAAAATGACATTCTACTGTCAAAAAGAGCGCGAATCGTGCGTAGAATTGAACTGAAACGCGTTGAATTCAAATAAATAACATGAAAACACAAAGAATTAAAAATAAATCACAACAAAACACAAAGAATCGCAACGATACGTGATCGAGCGGTGGCTCGATGGATATAACATACGTTGCGATTCAATGCGATTCTTTGTGTTTTGTTGTGATTTATTTTCAATTTCAATTCTATGCAAGGTTCGCTCTTTTTGACAGTGGAATGTCATCTTTGAAAAAGTGAGTTAGCCTAGCTTTTTGGGTGCAAAAAATTGAAAAAATCAAAAAAAAAAAAAATCGAAAAAACCTCTAAAATTTTTAAAAAATCTAAACAATATTTGTTAAGAGTTGATAATAAAATTGATCAAAAATGAGAAATAAATCTTTCAATTTACTTGATTTTTTCAAAAAATGTGACTTCAGCTAAAATTAGTTCGCGCACTGTATTTATATAAGATTTGAAGAAAGCAATATTTTTTCGTGATAAAAACAAATAAATAAATAAATTGGCATGTGCATCGATTGTTCACATTACATATTATCTTCTATTTTTAATTCCAATTTGTGATTAGTTTGTGTTTACATTTACAAAAATCCGGTCATTTATCGCGTACATTATTATTTATAACACAAAATCCAATGAATAAAAATAATCCGGATTGATATTATGTGTTTTAATTGCTAAATTATAAAGTATTTTATGGAAATAAAAATGGCATAGAAATGTACGACCGATCTAAACATGGCAAGTGATGCTGACTTTTACACTTCGTTTGATGGTTTTGAACATCAATTGGAGTTGTTTTAGAACAAGCACCAGAAGTAAAACTCAATAATTTAATTATTTTTTTGTATATTTGATGGAAAATATTCTCGCTATAATGGATATAATATTTGCTCATTTGCTGATTTAGGTTTTGGTTAGGGTTATAAATAAATGTAAATAACATAAACTTGTTATTTTAACAAATAAGAATTCAATTTCTTTATCGATGCTATAAAAAACACAAAACGAAATAATTTTTTGTTATAAAATAAATTCCGGTAATTATTTATTTTACAAATAAAAAAATGCATGAAAATGTTCTTTCAATTGCAAGAGTACACACGCCATCTATTGAGAACAATTCATGCTTACACACTTTGCCACCATGTTGGTACACGGCGCAAATCGTCAATTATATCTCTTTGTTCTGTCATTTCGCTCACATGTATGATTCTGACTTTGAGTGCGAGAAGTCAATTCTTTTTTGAGCTCAATTTTTTTCTCTATATGAAAATTTATTTTCAAAAATAGAGCTTCTGAATTGCTATTTTTTTGCTTTTTATTTTCGCCACCCACTTTGAAAAAATAACGAACTTTTTACTATTGAAAATAGAAATCGATAATATTTTTGGTGACTAATGGGGGTATTAGGTTGGGTATGTCATTAATCATAGCGTTTTTTGTGTGTAGAAAAACTTTTATTTCAGAAATAAATGAATGAGTAAATTCTCCATGGTTAACTATGACTTCGCGCCATCTTTCATAAACTTCCTATATGAATTCCGTGGTTAAGAAATTCCTCATCTTTTGAAGCAATCCATTCATCTATCCATTTTTGACTTCTTCAAATTTTCGAAAGTGTACATCAAGCAGATCGATTTGCATCGAACGGAACAAATGGTAGTCAGAAGAGGCAAGTTCTGGATAGTACGCGGGCTGATCAATTCGTTCCCAGCCATGCTTCTCTACCTTATGTTTTGAGCAGTCCTTGAACGATGCTGCCTTGCATTGTCATCGCGAAACCAAACTTTGTGGTGTTTTCTTGCTAATAATGGCCGTTTCTTGTTTAATTCATTAGCTAATTTGTCTAATTGACGTCGATAACAATCACTTGTAACCATACATTCCGTTTTGCTATTTTCTAGGCAACCTGAGTAGTTCAGTCGCCTATTGTTAGTAGCCTAACGGTCGCATAGACAACGTCATTCACTGTATTGTGAATGCGTGCATCGAACGCAAATGTAATTAACTATGTTCTGTGAATGTTTGAAAAACATGACACCCTTCTGATTCCACCAAATGCACAGCATGACCTTCTGGCAATGAATATCTCGTTTTGATTGCGGTGGCGATGTTTGTCCCGGATAAACATACGCTGCTTTACGCTTGAGGTTGTCATGTAGACCCATTTCTCATCATCAGTAACAATTTTACATGATATGTTATGAATATGTTAAGATTGAAGCCCGCGCTGTCGCGACAATATCTTTACACTCATTGAGTTGTTTATAATAAATGTGTTAGAATAATTACAGGATAACTAAAAATTTTTGAAAGCAATTTTTTTCGCTTCTTTATCCAATATTCTTTTTGGTTAGCCTAATCTTGGCGTCGTTACCACTTCGTCATTTCAATTTTATATCTTATGTTTTAATTGTGTTTAGAAATTTATTTAATTACGAGTTGCTCTAAAGATTATTTGGCTGTGATATTCATTAAATAATATTCAGTCAATTTATCCTCTTCAATAGTATTGTATATTTATTACACTCGTTTATCATTGCAGTGTTTTTATCTGAATTTAATTTTTTATGTTTTGATTTGTTATTATTGAAATTTAGGAGATTTTATCACGTTAATGTACAATTCCTCAATTCTGTGAAATTTCAATTCCGAAATTGTACTGGCAAACATTTATTGCATGTGAAAAACCAAAGAAAATTAAAAAGCGAAGTGGCTTAAACTTTATTACTGAGCTTATAATTTCGATGTGCAGTATGATAAGAGTCAAATTCCAGTTATATACGTACAAGTATATGCAGTGTGGGTGTATAATTAGGAATTTAAATCAAGTGCATTCAAACTAAACGTTATCTTGCTCTCTCTCTCTCTCTCTCTCTCTCCACTAATATCATTATACTTATGGGTACATGTACAATTAGGGTGTTCCTCTAATCTGGAAAAGGAACAAAGGGGGTACCTTAAATTAAATATGAACAAATTCTGTGTCAATTGATAGTATTCACAAATGGCTGTGATTTATATTCACACTTCCCGAAGCAAAGAATTCTTTTCAAAATCGAATAATGCTTACCTAAAACACCCACTAAAGTACTCCTGCGCAGTTCACATCAACCAGATGGAAGAGAACTTGCTGCTACGCTACTAACCCACATAGTCGGGATAGCTTTAATAACTAATGTTACATTGGTTTTTTTTTTTGTGTTGGTTTTGTGCTGATTAGACAGCATGATCAGCTGTCTGCTGGTCGTACTCGAACATTTCAACATCATTATCTAAGGCAGCTACTTCGATTGCCTCTGCAACAGCATTGCGGTCTCTGTACCTATTCATCGCATACGGTATAGGAAGTCCCAGCAATGTCCATATTCCTAAACAATCAAACAAATGAATCGTCTTAAGCAATCATTCAATTGCAATTTCAATCAATTCCGCCTTACCTTTCAATAGAATGTTCTTTGCAGCCACGACGTCACCGATTTGCCAAATCACAGAGCATTCCTGGTTTAATTCCCAGTTTTTTGAGTAAATTTTTACCGATTTTGGGTACAAACCATCGTTTTCAACCGATGCTGCTCCGTTCATTGCGCGTTGCAACTGTCTGTTTATCGATAGATCTGTCTTGCCTTCCTTTGACACAATAACTGATGGCAGTAATGTTTTGGAGTCGGGAATGCTAAATGAAAAAAAATCATTCAATTAAAGACCTTCAAAGAATATGTATGATTAAGTTTATTTTAAAATAAAATTACCATCGGCATCTCTTGAATCTGGCCGCTTTATTCTGGTTTTGGAAACGATTCAAACATCTTGCATCTGTTTGAGATGATCCCCATTCGTCCGTCAATTGTATGAAACAATCTGACCGTTTCTTTATTGCCTTCAACGACTTACGAACCCCTGGACAACGCACATGTTTTTTTATACTAATTGGGCTATCAGGTAGTATTTCGCCATCAGCACCAAAAAAGAACAATGTTGACTTCTTTTTTGGTTATCATATTAACCCATTTGTCAACAAAACTATTGCTTTTGATGTGTTTGTCCAAAGCGAGTCGAGTGTATTTGGCAGTTGAGAAGGCACATATTCCCTTTTTCATCATCTTGACCCGATGTTTGATGTAACTCAGCCAGTGTGGCCCCTATGGCGATGGCAGTATTGGATACAGCTCACGATCTTCTCGATCTCGGCGCTCCTCTTCC
>JAQOWM010000103.1:0-22062 GCA_029041755.1 Resseliella maxima | reverse complement strand
AAAAAAACACAAACACAACTAAAGAGCGATTCGCTACGTTCTCTTACATCAATATCCAATCGATTGTGAATTCATTTCGGAAACGTGTTGAAATGAACTTTTTCCAGATAATCATAAATCTGCTGTCAACATCCATTTGACCCTATGTGTTGGTGACACATCAACACGACAAAACAAAACAAAAAAAAAAAAAAACTTCAGCCAAGTCCAGTTTAGCAAATCAATAAAGAAAAATAAAAAAAAAAGAAGAAGAAACAAACATAATAAGTGTCGAACTTTTGTAATAACGTATTTCTGTTGATTTTGTTACTTTATCAGCAATCATCAACTTCGGCTCGTTTAGTGTGACCATTTGAACTATATGACATTTGTACATATTGGATAGTTCTTTTCAGTTGGCAATTCCTAATCAAGCATAATATTTTCAGTGGGAAAAAACAACGAGAGTGTTTTTTTTTTTCAATATATTATCCACGGCACCCCCTCAAATAGTTGTATAATAAAAACAGTTGACATGAGTACACATAGTCATTCACAAATGAAATTGTTTTTACATCTGATTCGAAATATGATATACATCATTAATACGCTGACGAAATCATTTCATATTGATGTATTTCCGGCTGAATTGACAATGTAGCTTTTAGCATAAAATAAAAAAAAAAATGACAAATGAAAAATGATATAAAAAAAAAGTAGTGATTCGCTTCGGAAAAAATGGCCACACGCGGTGTAATGAAAAAAATAATATTTTCACAACACTATCAAGTGTAAAAGGTTAATCGGAAAATCATCGAATACCAATTTTGTAATTTAATGTCTCACGATCATTTGAATAAACTCACTGAGAATACATTTATCATATTTTGATTATTCTACGATAAATGAATTTGGTTTCGGGTAATATTCTATGAAAGCGCATTGATTTTATAAAAAGAGAAAACAAAAAAAATGTTTGCTTATTTGGAAATATGAGTTAGCCAACATCAACAATCAAACTTGTCAAAAGATACAAGAGAAGAAAGGGAAGAAAAAAACAAATCTAAAGAAAGGAAAACAACAGACTGACATGAAAAATTATTTTGTGCCCAGAACCATAATAAATCGGCAAGTTCGTGCTTGATTTTCATCTGAAAATGAAACGAGAATTTCTCTAAGTACATATATTCTTGTACATATGCCATGACAAACGGCAACTTAGCAAATGGTCAAACATAAAATGGTTTCGTGCATAAAAATTGTGCCTGATAATAATATTTGTCGAGTGGATGAAACAAGCATGAAAATTGATGGGAAATCTACGTGAGTATTTAATACATATGAAATGTATTAGCAAATATGGAATGAGTGTATCGAAGCGACCAAACTGAATTGACAATGGAAGCTTGTACAGCATCGCAATCTAACCTTTTTAGAGAAAGAGACAGCATCAAAAGAGTGAGAAATATGGAGTTTGGTGCCGAGCATGGATTCCATATAGGGCAAAGCATTTCGGTTAGTTAACAACTGGATGGAAAACAAAAGCACACGACAATGAATCTAATGAAAACAACGTAAATTTATTAACATTATGAAGCGAACGAAAATCCATTTTCGATACCAAATATTCAAGAGAAAAATCACAGACCGATAAATATTATTACAGCCAGAATATTGGTTTTTGGTTTGAAAATATTGCTATTAGTTTTCTTTAAAATATATTATGTGGGGCCCAGTGCAGTATTTGATAGAATTTATTATAAAATAGGTAAACAAACCAATTCATCTAACTCTAAGCCATGAAGTTATATGAATAGATTTTTCGTGTTCAAAGTAAACAATTGTGCCGTTCGTTCATTTTGGATATTGTTTGACAGGCATTTCACAATGTACCAATGGTTATATGGGGGGGGGGGAAAGGGGGGAAAAAAAAATTTTTTAAAAAAAATTTTCCCTCCCCTATAAATTTTAAATAGATTTTTTTTTTTTTTTTTTTGGGGGTGGGAACTTTTTTTTAAAACTTTTTCTTGGCCACTTTCACTCCCAACCCTTCATATATGGCAATATTAATAACAATCAAAATGAATATCACGACAATGGATAAATCGGATGAGGAGAGAAAAAAAAAAATAGAACTATTTATTGATTTCAAATGAAAATTTATTGATGCTGTTCTAGTTGAGTCTAACCTTTGACTTGGAATACAAATAAACGAAGGGAAACAGAGAATGGAATAAAATTCGGTCGCATTATGTAGTTTGGAGATGTTGAACCTCTTGAGAAGTTCATTTGGTCCCATCCACTTGAGATAAATCCACATAATAAATGCTTTCTATTTTAATAAGTGACAAAGTGGATCGGGATTTGTCGTTTCGAATGCCTATCGATTTTTCGACGATGATGATGATGATGACAACAATATTCGTCGTCGTTCGTCGTCGTCGTTATTGTCGTAATTCACATTTATTTCCGTACAATTTCGCAACATTCAAATTGTCAAAATGCCAAGCCAGCCAGTTTAATCTAAACATGTCAATTCTCCGCTTATCATGAGAATTATGGGATATTCAATAACATCAAATATCTTATGATTAAATAAAACCATCTAAATTCATTAATTTTTATTTATGATAAGGCACTTAATTTGACATTTTCGTTTTTCCCACTTTTTTTTTTTTTTTTCTTTTTTTTTGTCCGGTATCAATTCATATGTGTATACATAGCACAATGTGTGTATGCTCATAGATTTTATCATGTTCATATCGATCGACATCCCATTGAATATTTATGAATGGTTGTCAGATACATAACATAATTTCATGTCATATGAATGTATAACGAGTAAAATGAAATTGTGACGCAATTTCAAAGAATCTTTCAGAACTAAAAAATAATCGCTGGTCATGCGTTCAACTGTACTTTTCGTGCATTTGTGTCTTTATCGAATGTAATTGGGTTTTTGTCGTTTGTCGATTGAGTGAAATTTTTTTTTTTATAGATATTTTGCCAAAACGACCCATTTACCAATTGGTTTCTACTCTAATAAACATAATTCATTTGTTTACGACGATGAAAAGCAGCCAAATCAACATAAATGAAACCAAAAGAAAAGAAAAAGAAAAAAAAAAACAAAAAAAAGAGAAGAAATCGAACGAAACTCTCTGGTCCAGAAATGAAGAGCCACTAAAATTGATTATCAAAAGAATTCGATCCCAAAACAAAAACAACGAATCAAATACCTTCGAGCTTGACATAACAGTAAGTATTCATTCGTTGTTGGCGCCAACTAAGATGCAGTTCAAAGAATCGTAAAGAGCCCCGAATTCTTATCCAAAAATAAAATGAAATATATTTATTTCTTGTGATGCGTGCACCAAGAAAAACAACAACACAAAACAGAGAAGACGAGAACAAAAGCAATCATAAGTTGCTGCCATCCATTTGAGCCAGCAAATTGCAAAGTGCGCGTTGTATGTTTTAACGTTTCACATGATATTTTTCTCATCCATTTTTTTTAACATCATTTTCTCTCTCTCTCTCTCTTTCGCTTTCCCTATGTGTTTGTGTGTGTCTGTGGATGTGAATTGGTATTATTTTTTGCGTGCGATCGTTTCGGGCTCTATTTTCTACAGATATGGGCGAGATGTTATGAACCTATAAAATATGCCTTGGAATTGGCAAAAAACAAACCGCGTAATAGTTACATTTATATGGATATTAAATATGATCCACATGTAATGTGGTGGAACTCAAAATATTTGTTATAACACAGATACACACCGAATACATCTGCGATATCGGATTCTATTCGATACGATACGATACGATTTGGCTAGTGCATGTTTGTGTCCTGTCTAACCGCATATTGCCAACGGAATAGATACTTGAAAGATTTATTGACTTATATTGGTCGAAAATGGATTTCATATAAAATCTATTCGAATTTTTTTTTTTTCTTTCTATCTGGTTTTTCTCCTTTGCTCTGGTATTCATCGACGTGCCTGAGCTTCAACATAAGAGTTTGTATCCACTTTAAGATTGTTATTACAATCCGATCATTCTTTTTTACTCTGAGTTTTGGGTGTGTATTTGTGTGTGTGTGTGTGTGTGTGTGTGTGTGTGTGTGTGTGTGTGTGTGTGTGAAATCCCTTTTGGTTTATTTTGCGCTCTCTTCGACATCTTCCTATTGATGAAGCAAAAAAGATGATGAAACAAAAGACGGATCGAAATATAAAAAAAAAAACCAAACACACAAACATAATGGAAAATGAACTAAAACTTTATTGTCAGTAATATGAACTCAATTTGACTGTAAAACTGATGTTAATAGTAATGCGAATGCACACATTTATGAACAAACATATTAGATGAATATATTCATTCTGTGGTTTTCGAGCAATGTATTGTTTTCTCATTGCAAACCACAAAGAGACAGACAGAGAAAGAAAGGAAGAAAGGAAGAGATATATATATAAAAGAGAGAGAGAGAGAGAGAGAGAGAGAGAGAAAGAGAGTCGTTAGGTTTGTTGAATATTTGTGTGTATATTATTGTATCCATCAGCAGTATTGAATGCATCGAAGAATGAACCGTTTCAGCCCTGAAGAGAAATGTCGCTGTTATTATTGTCACTGATGTCGAATGAAATCACATAAGGGATATATTATTCACTCTTTTATTTTCTTATGCTTCATCATCTTCGTCGTCGTCGTCGTCGTTGTCGATGTCGTTGTTGTCGTGTTCGTTTTTCAATTTTATTTTGGACTATGTGAGCATATTCAGTTGGATCGACGAGTCCCTTGTTGCTAGCATTTGGTTAGTCGTTTTGTTTTTCTTTCATTTATTCGCATGAATTGTATGGTTTGGCATTCTTAGGCTGTATATGTCTCGTCAAATGCGAAACAGTGAATTATGGCTAGATACAGTGATATAGATATGTTGTGGAGACTATATACATGTTGGATGTGTTCGCCATCGTGCCGCGCATTCAATTTATTACGTTTAAAATGCACGCGGTTCATTTCTCTTTATGTCAGCTTATTGTATTTTGTTTTATGCTCTTTTCCTTCAACTTTGTTGGTTATACATTTTTTTGTTTTTCATTCCTTTCTGCGGTATAATTTTGCGCTTTTGTCGCTTGTGTCAAGCGCACAAGAAACAAGAAGACAAACTCTTACGCATACGAAACATTATGGATAAATGAACGACGAAAAAGGAAAACAAAAACCCCAAACTAACAACATCGCTCTCTGTACGTCGTACAGTTTGTATTTTGGTTCATTTGATTGGAATTGGTGTGCACACATTCTATATGCTGGGAATATAAGACAGAAAAGAAAGAGAATGCTAATGATGAACAGTCGGCCAGATCGAATGACAGCAGCGCAACATTGCATTTCAGTTTGAGCGAGAACATGAAATCTGCGTTCAACACGATTCGCCTTTCAAGTCATAAAAATGACGCAATAAATTTCATTTAACGAATTTAACGATGATTGTTGTCTTGTTTGCGTTCTGACTGTGTGTGTGTGTGTGTGTGTGAAATTGCATTTCATCAAAGTATCCAAGCAATAATTTAATATAACGCTCAATATACGCAGACCATCAAATTTGATAATCACCCATTTAGAAATGGTGTGTATTTAATTTTATATCATTTGAAATGATCTTGATCTATACGGAGTATTTAATCACATCTCAACTTGAAAGTCGATGGCATGTGAAACCAACTCAGCCGCATATTATGAGAACATCAAGCTCAATACTTTTTATTGCAATTGTTATTTTTTTCCGTTTGTTTCATTCGTAGATTGCATCATCATCGCCATTATCATCATCATCATCATCATCCATCGATGGATTTATTCTATAAATGTCAATTGTATTTGATGGCACAAAGACAATGAATGCAAAAAAAAAAAACGAACTGCACACAAAACATCGACAGCTACACAAAATGCCATTCGTATGTATTCGTACACAAAGTCGTTTGAAATTGATATTTTTAATTACCTCGAACATTTTATATCAAACAATAAAAGGAAAAAACGAACAATGACATCGTGTCTCTTGAGCTCTGTGTATATCGTTGTGTTAAGTTAAAGTTTTTGACAACTTGAAGTTTTTAATGCAAAAAGAAAAGAAAAAATTGGCAAAGACACGTCGTTACCCAGAAAAGTGACTTTACCGAACAATGTCATCATTGTTTTTGTTGTTGAAAATTTGGTGAGTTTTCTCATCGTTTGTTTTCATTTAATTCCCAGAAAAGAGCATAAGGGTGCACGACTTTTCCTTTTGCGATGCCATCGACAAGCACAAAATAAAGATATGAATGGAAATGGAAGGAAAAAAAAACATACAACACACTCACACACATACACACACACACAATAAAAATGACGGCAATATAAAAACAGAATGAAGAAAAGGTTTTTCTTGCTTATTTCTTTTCATTTGTTCGTGGAAAACTTTCTTTCCCTTTCGATTCTTGGTTTGTTTACACATCAATTCCGTAATATTGTAAGGAAACATTTCATTTCATTTTTTTTCCTTCTACTTTCTCAATCTTTTTTTTTATATTTGCCTAATTTTCTCAGCACATTATATTCTCTGGAAGACAGAATTAGAGCTCAAAAGTTCTGTTTCAAATTTTGAACAGTTTCTTAAAGTTGTCGATGCCTTCGTTAAACGTTGGTAAGCTAGAGAAAAGATGAAAGTGCTTTGCCGACTGTAGAGAAAGAGAAAAAAAGGACTGCAGTCAACTCGATAAAGAAGTTTTATTTTTTTTTTTTTTTTTTTTTTTTTGCTTTTCTAGTATAGCTTTGATTAAAAATTTTTATAAGCTTGTGAATGTGACCGTATCGACAGTCTAAAACACACTTTCCAACCAAATTTGCTGTTGTTGTTGTTGTATTCCAATGCTCGACAACTGGGGAACCCTTCTTTGAACTTCTTTGTTTTTCATTTTCGTTCTCGATCTCGTTTCACTTATTCGCTTTTCACGCTAAAATTCTTTTCCGACTTTTCGCAAATATACAACAGAAGAAAAAAAAAAATGGGGAAAAATATAATCCAAAATACTTTTAAAAGTTGATTTATGTAAATTTCTTCGGTACTTTGTTTGCCTTCCGTATCGAAGACGTTACATGCCGTGCATGCATATATGTCTTAGGTAGCATTTTATTATTTGGATATCGTCGTTTTTTTTTTCTCTTGTCTTTTCTCTTTTCTCTTTTCATCATTTTTCTCTTCAATCTATATTTATTGTTTGCATTAAAACCATTGAATTTTGAATTCCATTTGGAAAATTCCGTTTTAAAATTATAAATTCCCGGTATTTTTTCTTTAAGTTTATTTCGTTGTTGAAATTGTTAGTTTGAAAATAGAAATTTATCAATCAAAATAAGGAGAAAAGCCATTTACAAATTTATTTGCTTAGTTTTCATATCATTTGAATTTGCATGTGATTTGATATGCCGCTGTGAAAAAATTATTTAAAATTCAATCGATTTTTATTTATGTTCGGAATATCTTGACGTAAATTGAATACCATGCAATCCAATTATTTTCGAGTTTATATGGGATTTTAATCGCTGAAATGTATGTGATGCAAAATCATTAATCATGCGACCAATGTGCGCATTTTTCTTTCTTTCTTTTTTCGTTTTTCATCCATCTTTTCTCAATTAATTAATTTCATCCCATGAAAACTAATTAACTTAATTCAACTCCATTTTCGCTAATATTGCAACCGCGTGTGCATGCCTTTTTTGGACGGGCATCACAGTCCACTTTGTGTTCTTTATGAACTTTTAATTTAAAATTCATTAGCATTTTAAACGCGTTCCTTGTTATTTTCATTTTTAATTTCCGTTGGATGTTTCATTTATTAACTTCTGAATATGTACGATGCATGCGATGGCTGGATAAATGATGGCATCATCGGAAGAATATGAAAGTTGGTTCATTACTCGTCTCCGAATTTATTGTTGTTGTTGTTTTTTTTCACAAATCTGCTTACTTTGCTACGTTATTTTTTTTCAACATGATATAAATTGTGTGTGTGTGTTGTGTTTCTTTTTATTCTTTAATCAGTGCATGCCGCTGTGCGCACTAACCACAATTTAAATAATTTACAGCCAATTTTAAACCATAAAATAATATTATCTGCGGCAAAGAAGTCGATGTTATTGCATAAATTGCCCAATAAATGTTCGAATCGAAAAATGATTATCACTTGAAATTCGGTGGGCGTATGGCATTTCTTATTCGGTTTTTCCAATTGATTTTAGTGTTTGTTTTCTTTCGTTTGTTCATTTCATTTTTGTTTTTTTTTTTTTCTTTGTCTTTCGATGTCTATCCACTTGGTGGTTTTGTAATTTTCCATTAATTGCTGGTTTATATCCTTTCGTTCTTTTGGCCACATGATGCTGCGAACACAGACGGTATTTAGGCAAACCATTGGATTATCATTCGATCGGACGATGTGCAGCTGATACATGGCGGCATGCCATGTGTCTTAGTTTCCATCGAAATTTATCCAATGAACCATTCGGCGTTCAAATCACACCGAATAAACGAAGGAAAAAAAAAGGAAAATAACAAGAGATGAAAATTAATACGAAGACGGCGACGGCGACGGCGACGGCGACGACGACGGACGATGTCGACGACAACGACGACATTGTATTGTGCCAGCATATGCTTTCGATAGAAACAAGAGACCGTCAAAACCATTATTTCCATATTTACCGAATCGTTGGGCACATCAGTGCGCGAGTGCATATGCAGCAGCACTTCATTCGCAGCTAACAGTTGTTCCATCATTTTGAACAAGTATGAGCTCTCTATATCCATTCATCTTGCTCACGCGTATTTTCAGCTTGGTATTTGCTATTCTTCACCGTAACTGATACTTCCTTCCGCATCTAATTCGGTAGCGTTGCATGCAAAAATTTGCACATGTAGAAAAAGCAAATCGATTTCATGCTCTTCACCATCTCGAAAATTGCAAATGTTTTGGCATTACTAATAAGCAAACAATGGAACATTGCACAAATTGGAAAAAACATCCAATTCAACAGACCAACAATTGATTTTTCCAATTAATTTATTCAATGTTTATGTTAAATTATACTTGGAAATCAGTTATCCTTTGTCGAAGTGAAAACGAAAAAAGAAACATTGGATTTGATGGCTGAATAATCAAAAACGCTATGGTCCACTTTCGGACAATACATTGGCCGATATCAATAAATTCATAAACACATGCACTGGCTTAAGCGGCTGAGATAAATATCCCAAATAAAGGCAATGCATTTTCCGTTTTGTGGCATCAGGAATTTGCGTTGCATGAACACGTGCAATTGAAAAAAAAAAAGAAAAAAAAAAGAAGAATGAGGCGGAAGTTCTCTATGACTCTTTGCGTTAAAATTCAAGCATATGAAAACAACCAGCTGTGAGTACGTAGATGCTTTTATGCAGATTTTGTCCATGTCTTGCAATGAAATTTTATTTCAGTTTGCTTTCGTTTCACTTGTCTATATCGCATGTGCTGGCCGTGTTCACTCAATTATGCTCAGTGCTCTCAGATTTCAAGTTAAGACTGAAAATGATACGCAATACACACTCGACTGAGCTCATCTTACACACTAACCACTCATTCATTGAATTTTGTGTGCTGATCAAGAGCATAAATCTATCGAGAGTTTTTCACAAATATACTTTTACAATGTGCATACATCGAAGGGTTGCTATGATAAAAACCTTTTTCATTCTTAAATCAGAATTTCAGTAAATGGAAACAATTTATTCTCCTGATGAAATGATTCGAAACTCGAATATTTTGTTTATTCCAATCGAAAATTCACTACAAAACCGAATTAATCGACAATTTTGCGGAAGAGAGATTTTCATATTTAAAATTCGAAAATGAACACACGGCAGATGCATTTTTCTATTTTGTTTTGTTTCGTTTAAAAATCTGTGCTAAATCTGTCAATCCAAACAGATAATTTTATTTTGTTGTGGGTGCCTTTACATCGTATTTCTTATGAAATTTATGTTTTCTTATTCTTGTGCGGTTTATTTTGGTTTTGTTTTTTTTTCCATGTTTATTTTCTTTTTTTTTTTATCTCGTATTTCAGTTTTCAATTCAATTGATTTGATGTTTTATATTTCAATGAAATTTGGTGTGGGTTGAAACTGCCATTGTGTCCAAAATGTGAAATAAAGCGTGAACAAGAGTGTCACAATAAATTTCACTTTTTTCGGGAATATGAGAAAAAAAAAATGTCAATTTTATGGGCATTTGTTTGAGCATTTATCGAAAATGATTTGATTTTGTCGTTTTTGGATATTTTAACTCTGTCAGATTATCGTTGTTATTTCATTGTAATACACATTGTTCGTTGAAAAGTGGGTAGATTTAAATTTATATTGTTATCTAAATGTGTTTATCACCTTTACGATATTTAGCTACAAATTTGTTTTGATCGTTGACTGACTGCCAGTTTTAACTGTCGTTTTTTGATAGCTACATTACTTCCGATAATCACAAAAAAAAAGAAAAAAAAACATTTCGGATAATCAAGACAGAAGCTTATAGTCATGCGCCATTTATCGTGCGATATGAAATGCAAAACGAGTTTGTTTGTCCATATGCAAGCATTGCCGCTATTCTTCGTTCAATATAGACATTTTGTTTTGTTGAGCTTGAATTTGTATAAAAAGAAATCAATTCAATTTGGCTTTAGTTCAGTTTTAGTTATTGATTTTCAATATGAACTTTCATTTAAGTGTTACGTCGCGTCAATATATAAAAATCAAGCAATTTCAATAAAAATCATCTATTTTTGGGATTTATTTCAGTTTTATGACAATAATTCGATGGTTTATTGTAATATTTATCCGGTTTTTATCATACATTTAAATTTGGCTATTCAACGAAATATCATTCAATTATTGATAATAATAGAAGATCTGCTAAAGTCGAACGAAGAATAACGATGAATGGTTTAAATTAGTGGTGACTTTAAGCGCACTAATTTCATTTGATATTCAACTAAATGTGAAAGATGGAAACGAAAACGATGAAACGAAAATGAAGAAGAGGATGAAGATCGAGAGAGAGAGAGAGAGAGAGAGAGAGAGAGAGAGAGAGAGAGAGAGAGAGAGAGAAAACCGACTAGCTAATTCATTGAAAATTTCACAAATTGAATTCTCAAAAAATCTTTGTAATTCTGATATACGATATAGTTACATCGTGCATCGATGAAGAAACAGCTCATTTGAATGTTGAGAAGTTTGTCAATCGATTAGGTTGAACCGTTGTCGTTGCTTGAAAGATAGCCCAATAATCAATATTCATTTGGTCGCATTGATAAATTGCCACTTTCATATAGCTTGATTGAAACAAGCTGTGATATGGTGTATGTGTGGGCTTGAATTTATTTAAAATTAGCTATTTTGGTGTTGCTTCTTCTTTTTCTCTCTCTCTTTCTTTCTCAGTGGTGTTTAAAATCATTTAGCCACCTGCGATTTCAGAATGCTCCCAGATTCTTTAACAATCAAGATCGTTAAACTCTTAATCGATTTGATTGACAAAAAAAAAAAAAAAACACAAACGTATACATAATTTCACTTTGGCACATACATGCGGGTCGATCATCCAACACATTTAGTTAGCCACACACAGATAAAAAACATTATAAATCTATGTTTAAATCGGCCTATTTGATTTGGTCATTTGTTTATTAATTCCATTCTTTTGGTTATTTTGTTTCTATTTATTCATTGAACTTTTATTTTGTTTTTCGTTTTGTATACAAAAGATTCGTGTGATTGTGATTATAACACGATAAAATATATGAAAGGGAGAAGTCATCTCTTTGGGAAAAAAAATATTTTTTTTTTTTTTCTTTCATTTCAGAACCAAAAAATCTCATAAATCTTTATGATTTACTCAAAATTTATGGCAGTTTTATTTATATTCCCGTTGATAAATTTGTTAAAGTTGTATCATGAGCAAATGTGATTCCGAAATCGAAAGAAAAAATCGAAAAAAAAATGAACAAAAAAAAAAAAAAATATCATAGAAAATTGTATAATAATCGTGGAATATTATGTATGCTTGTTTGATTGTTGATGGTTGATGCCTGACATTTGATATCCCAATATTCATGTGATTATATTTCATTTAAATGTTCATGGTTTACGTGTGTAACATGGTGCACTTGCGATCATCTCCCGTGAACAAAAGACTTTATCGATTTGTTTAATCTTCGGCTAATTGGAAATTCCGTTGCTTGGTAATATTCCGTTTCGATATTCAGTTTGCTCAATAAATAGAGAGATACAAGAGAGAGATAGAGAGATAGAGAGAGAGAGAGAGAGAGAGAGAGATAGAGAGAGAGAACGAGGAGGAAAAAAGGGTGACATTTGATGCCAACGCATAAAAAGTGAATGTTCATGGGCAATTTATTATCAATGGTAATTTCCCAATACAAAATCATTTGTGAATTGTTGGCTCATTGCATCGATTCACTCACGAGATTTCTCTCTATTCGTATAATTTACCATCTAAGTGTAATAAACTGTGCATGAATATTAAATAAGAAGTGGCCATTGTTTTCGCATTTTTAATTTATTGCTGGAATAAAAGAAGGAATTCTTGTTTTTTTTTTTTTTTGCTCAAAAACCGTTTTTTTTTTCTGGGTCCAGAGAATGGTTGAACTCTATATTCGCACAATTGCCATCGTTGGTTCTGTTCATTTTTATTTTGTTCGCTTTGTTTCTATTTCCACGTGTTCATTTCATTTGGTTATTAATCGCATCGTGACACACAAGATTTATGAAATACACAAATACGATTCTCATAATAACATGCTTTTAGATTTCTCTATTTCAACGATTAATACTGCTAATTCGCTTCAAGTATAAATATTTTCGTAAATTATTATTCGAAATAATGTTTTAGTAGCATGTAATTGCGGTCACAAGTCGGTAAAACAAACAAGCACAACTGATCAGACTGTACTTTATGTGCAATAGCAACACATAAGATAAAGTTTTGCTCTCTTGATGTTGTGCGACCGAAAATGTATTTTACAAAAATAAAATAAAAAACTGAATCGAAACGAAACGAAACGAAACAAAGCAGATCTGGTCAATGCTGGCATGAACTACTGCGCTCGATGACAGACATAAAATGTTTATCTCTTATAGTCTGAGAGAAAATGCAACAAACATGTTACGATATAGCGTTTCCAAAATGTATTCGGCTTGCCTATGCATGTTGTGTTTTTGTTTATGCACTCAATCCTCGGTGTTCAAATGGAAAACAACTAATTGATTTATGTTTGTCGTCATAAATAAAAATTGCAAATGAAATTTATGGCATACTTTTTACTCTTTTCTCGTGAACTGTTCGATATTTCTTTTACTTTTTTTCATTCTTTCTCCCTCCATTTTTTTTTCTCGCTCGCTCTGTAACTCTCTCGCTCTGTTTCTCTGTGTTGTTATTCGTTTGTTTAATACCAGTTGAATTTGAGTAGAAATAAATGCGGGAATGCAACCATTTCGTTGGTTCATTTCGATTATATGCAGTATGCATTGCTGATCGTGCCACGAATTGGTGTGTTTGATTTTATCGTAGCATTTACACTCTTTCACATGAACACTTTGCTAAAGCGATTTTGACAGTATAGAAATCTCGTTTTCGCCTTGATTTAATTGAAACTCATTTTTTCTTTCTCGTGTTGTTGCGATTTTTTCCCTCTCTTTCTCTGTCTGTCTTTTGTTGCTTCAGTAATATCGTCAAAGCATTCGTTGTTTTTTTTTTTCTGGAATTTTCTACACGTCATTTTAATTAAAAATTCGGAAGCAAATGCTGTCGTGATTAACGGTCGCGATGTTGGAAACTTAAGCTAAGATTGTAAAACCAAAGACGAAATGAAGAAAAATGGCTAAAGCAATTTATTCAACGTTTGCTATGTTTGAAAGTGTTCACTATTCATTTTGGCACTTAAAACGCGCAAATTGTTTCATTTTTCTTTCATTTATGCAGCGCCCAAGTTTGAGAGCGATATGCAAAAATATGCAAATGGCTTTGGAAATGATTTATCTGCGATTTAGGTAGAAATCAAGTGAACTTTGTGCTTTTTTTACAATTTTTTTTTTTTTTTTCTTCATTCGGCCGCCTTTATTTTAATTACATTGCCATTCTGTTACAAGTTACATTTTCATCATTGGCTAAATATGAAAACAATTTAAAATGCATCAGAGATGTTAGATTGAAATGAGATTATGTCTGCACTTAAGCAAAAACACGGGAATCATTTCAACACAATGCAAATCGGTTTCGAGTGTATCAACGTTTTCTGTTTAATTTTCAGAAAACTTTTTCTTCATCCGAAGTGTTGTAGACGAGAACTGTAGTTGAGTTTCGATTTAAAATAAAGAAAAAAAAAAACGAAAGAAAAAACCTTGCTTCCAGTTATCAACACCATGGAAATACATCAGTTTTGCATTTTATCAAACTATCTTAAATACCAAAAAACACTTGTAACATTCAGAAGCCATAAAATCAACTCAAGTGCTTGAGCGATTTGATTTCGGCGAAGTAAGTGACGAATGAAAAATAACCAGAAATAGTCAAGATAAACAAGAAACTAAAAAAGAATGAGAAAAAAAAAACAATCAGTTGAACATGTTTTCATTCCGGTGACCGTATTGTTGTTTATTTTTATACGGTTCAAGTGCAAGTGATTCAGTCGAGTGAGCATGTGCTTGTCGAAGTAGAACAATTATGGATATTGTTTAAGATTTGGTCTTTCGTGCTTTGTTTCTTTTTTTTTTTTTTTTTTTTTTTGATTCTCTCTTCTGGTTCTGTTACCAGCCGGAGCTCAAATGTTTTCATAGTTTCCTCAATCGACGTCACCGTTTGCTATTGCATTTTGATCTTTCTCTTTCGCTTGGTATGAACAATTCAAAAGTGTTTTATGCCATTACATCTGTACAATGTAGAGTACACTATGTTTTTTATTTCGTCCATATTTTGTTGTGAACAGTGAATGGTAAACAGCATACGTTTATGGATGGTTGTTTGACCTCTTCACTCTATCGACGAATTGAGCCACAAAAACGATGTGAAAAACAAAGTTCAACTGTTGAAAAACACTTGAAATTTTGTCGGTTTTTTTTTCTCTCTCTCTCTCTCTCTCTCCCACTCAATATGATTGTACTCTTGAACCGTACGCCACCTCTACTCCAAACAACAGCAAAAAAATAAAATATCACGTTTGAATGGTTTTTCGACAAAGCACCGTTTTCAGAACATAACATTTTAAGTGGCTGATTATAAAATGTGTTTTTCATTTTGTATCAAAATTGTTGATTTTCAAAGAGTCTTTATCGCTTGGGCCACATCATATTTGAATGCATTTATTAAGTTCCTTTCTTCTCTCTCTCGCTCTCCTTGTTTAAATTGCATAACAATTTAAAAATATTTCACTATTTCTCACATTTAAAAGTCATATCAGTGTTTTAGATCAATTGCGGCATCACATCAAATGTCGATACATATTAAATACAATACAAAGTGTTTTATTGTTAAAACCAATTTTAATTTGTATCTTGATGTGATGTGTGATGAATATCACGCGATGACAAAACATTCATTATGTTTTAATAACTGTTTATGCTTCTCACTTCAATTTCATTGAACGCTCTATCAAAACATTTTGCCCGCTTTCTTTTAGTTGTTGTTCATTCGATTCAATTCAATTGATGGAAATTTTCATTTTAATGAGACAATCGTTTCAATTCAATCGTTCATAGTAATTTAAAGACGATTAATAAAAAGGCATTCAATGCATTGAATAAACCAGTTTTTATATTATCAATTAATCGCATTGAATCATATTTTCGTTTAATTTTCGAATCTTTTGTACTGTAATTTAACTTTATAGATAGTTTTTCCTATTATACACTATTTAATGTAAACTAACTTAAAGAGCTCAATGTATGTATAGACGCGCTTAGCATGCTGGAGACTTTACAAATGTATTGAAATTTGTATTATGTATGAAAGCAATGCTTGAGGCAATAGATGTGAAGAAGCTGCTCTATTTTGATCGATTTGAATCTGTAACAATGGGGCATTTAGTATTTAACAAATCAGTTTTGTGTTCAGCACAGTGAGAAACCAACTCAGCGCCCAATCATGAACAAACACAAAAACAATATTACGACAAATTCTTTACATGCATCAAGCGGACTGTCAACATGTGACCACAACAAGACAAAAAAAAAACAACGCTGCCATACATGTCAATCATAATAAAAATAAATATTGATTTGTTTAATATTTAATTAATTCGACAAATGTGGACAAAACCAAAAAAGTAACGAAAACCAGTTAAAAATTATATATTTTTTTTTGTCTTCGATCCATAAATTATTTGGTTTTTTTTTTTAATATCAATTTTGAATATCTGAATAGATTCATTTTAGTTTTGGTCATTTTGTCTGCGGTTATTGTTTGTTAATTCCATTTTGGTGTGATCATTTTGTCATTGAGAGATTATGAAATACAAACAGAAACCATACCGAATCCAATATGCAATGTCATTTTGCGATCGAGCGGCAACTTCAAAGAGTGAAAGATATTTTATATTAAAATATTCTTTTTTTTTCTTGCATACTATCAACACATTATAAAAAAAAGGCTAGAATTATGAGAGGGGAAAAAGAAACATTCCTCCTTAATTATTAGCTTATAATTGGCAAAGCAAATTCACGCTCGTCACTTGATACTTGTGCCATATCTGGGTGAAACTGTATCTAATCAGATTAAATTGCGCTAAAATAACGCACGGTGTGGATCGCATTTTCGCATCAAAAATTAGGAGAGTAATTAATATTCAAATTAATGTTTCATGTTTGAATCAATTTCGTCACGGCTGGTGTTCGTCGAATTTGTATTTTATTTTCGTTTTTTTTTTTCTATTTTACATCTTATCGTTATGGACATAGCATTTCTCATCTTGTGTCGTGTTTTGCATATTTTGTGTGAATCACAAAACATTTCAAAATAGAAAAACAAACACAACAGGATTTTTCGGTCCAGAAATTTGAATAAATTCAAAATGTTCAAGAGATGTAGAGAACGAAAGAAATGGAGTAAAAGATGAAATCTGCTTGCTTCGAAATATGGCTGATCATCAGCTGAAAATCAAAATTAATTATGATGAGCAAATGTGTTCATTTGTTAGCCGAATATTTGGCAAAAAAAACTTTTCATGTTTTTATGCTTAGCTTTGTCACAATGCCAGTGCCAGGCCAGTGAAAAATAAAATAAAACACAAGCAGAACACGAAAAATTGCCTGCAAACAAATGTACTGAAACACTATCAGCAGCACAGCAACCAAGTTTAGACACTTAAATTGTAATTATTTCTACTTTTTCATTTTCATTTAACACACGTGCGTATTTGTATTGTGTAAAATAAGCGGCGCAACATTATTCACTTCCACACAACCAACACTCAGTTTGCAGTGACGTTATGCACACATTTTGTATACTTTCCAGGGGGATTCAATTCAGTGGCGAACGTGTTTTTCAGCGGAATTTCACACAAAACACACATATACAGACAGAAACAGAAGCAGAAACGTAAAATGAAATACTGTAAGCTGAGCAAAAGAGAGAAATAAGAGTAGTCTGGCTTTAGCCATTCGCATATTATTTTAATGGGGTTTCTGCTGCGAGCTATCTAATTATGAAACAAATATACAAATGGATTCTACGACTCTAATCACATTTGCATATGTGACGTGGAAAATAGCAAAATTTTCACGATTACACTTTCGGCTACATTGAGCAAAACCAGCAATGTTATGTACCAAAACAATCATGTGAATGCGTATATGTATATATGTCTATGTGTTTATGTGTTTGAAAAGCATTTTTAGGAATACGTTGCAAAACCGTTCTGCCGAATATTCTCAGGCATGTATCGAATCGAGAATACTGAAAATGAATGTTACTGTAATTCCATTATGAGACGATGCAAACCACGCGTGCGTTTGCACTATACTACCATGATGGGATATATGCAAAAGAGAGAAAATGGAAACATGCTAATAAAATAAACGGATATAAAGTTTGTTCTAACAAGACTTTTGAATTTTGCGAATAAGCAACATGGAATGTACTTCACCTACTGAACATATTATACATTAATATTCACCACTGCAACACGTCACGCTCAAATGATTCTTTTTGCCGCAATAAAACCGAAAGATTGAGGCGATTCTGCGTGAATATTTTGCTTTTGGTGAACAAAGTTTCCGGCATTAAAACTAACAGATTTTACCATATTTTGGGTGGACGATTTTTTTTTCTTGTTCTTTTGCTTATCATAAGAGTATCGAAAAATATTTAAGTTTTTTTTTTTTTTTTTTTTGCTTCATCTTCTTCGATTTCACGACCAAACCATTTTTGTAATTTTTATGGCTCTAAATCCAATTAGGATCAAGTTCATAAATCATTTCAGTTTTCTATCAAAAAATTGTTCGAAATATTGAGCCGGTTTTCAGTCGCATTGAACTTTGTTGAAAACTCAATGATAAGTTGTTTAATGCATCAATCGTTCTTCTCATCTTCTCAGGTTCGTTTCGTTTCGGTTCGGTTTACCTGAGTGTCACATGGTTCATATTTTCTGGCTGATGAACATTTTTCATGCCAGACGAAACAAAATCAAAGGTTTAGCCGTGTTTTAAAAACAAAAACAAAAGAAAGAAAAAGAAATGAAGAATGTAAGAGACGCATCAAAATATTATGTAAAAAAAAGAATTGAAAACCACATACAATATTATTGAACCAGAAAAGATCCTACCATTTGTGGATAGACACAAAGATCTCACTCTAGATTTAGAGCGTGTGTTGTTTGTTTTTGTTTTCTTCTTCCTCCTGTTACATAATGGTATTCTTCCAATCTACGTACATTTTACATGAGATTTGTCTTTGATCCTTTTCAAATTGGGCCCACAGATGGTTACGTGGGTTTGTGTTGTCCATCTAATTTGATATATTTATAAGACAATTGAAATGCTTTTTTGTTTGAGTTGCACCGAAAATTTATGTGACGACTTCGTGATTAAATCGTATGCTCGATTGGATTGATGGACACAAATGAAACAAGACGTGGCACAGAAATAGAGGCAAAATGAAATCAATGGATTAAAAATTTACTTTCTTATAACAGGTTCATGTTGATTACACAAATATATATATGTGTATATAGTTAGCCTCACCGGCGAATTGATACACAAAAGCAAATAAAGCAATCAGAAATAATCGACATCAAGTCAAATGCTGCTTTTGAATTGGTTTCGATTCTAATCGCTCGAATTTCGATGCTTCGACTGTACATTCCAAGTGTAGCAGGTTTGTGTTTCTCTCTGTCTCTCTCTCTCTCTTTCTCCATCACTCTATTACTTTACACATTGAATTCGTTTGTTTTTTTTATTTGACATGATTGCTGGTTATATGATTTTTTTTTTTATTCTGGTGTCTCGCTCATTATCATTAATTTTCTCGAGTGAACCATAAAGGCGTTCATATAAATATGCTAATGGATAATATTTCCTGTGCGTCTGCCCGCGAAACAACATGTTCTATCCATGTTGTATTTGAATTCAACATGTTTTTACCTTTAAATTGCTTAGGCTATGTATCAGCGACCATTTTGGGCTGCAGTTACATTCAATGCGAACGAACGAACGAATCGAACCGAAACATAAATTCAATTAGTCGCTCCATTTTGAATGGAGTTTGATATTTGTCCTGCTAAATTGCTTTTTCCGTTTCATCGATTTTCACCGTTTTCAGATACCAACATAAGTTTTCGATTAAATCGTCCTGCAACCGAAAATTCCGAAATCAATTTTTATTTTCTCAGTGTGTCTCGCATTCTCTCTCTCTCTCTCTCTCTCTCCTCTCTCTCTCTCTCTCTCTCTCTCTCTCTCTCTCTCTCTCTCTCTCTCTCTCTCTCTCTCTCTCTCTCTCTCTCTCTCTCTCTCTCTCTCTCTCTCTCTCTCTCTCTCTTTGTCTTTCTGTCTGTGTCGCAATTGACAAGAAAAACACACACACGTCTTTAATCAATAGAATGATTGCAAAACGTACACAAAATTTACTATAGGCTATTTGGTCATTAACAAGTTAATTATGCATTTAATTTATCTCACAAATGAGACTGCATGGGTTGTGATCGAGTGTTATTCAGTGCACACACGCAAACATATATACGAATGAAATGGGATGGGATCGGATCGGATCGGATGGGACAGAAAGCAAAGCAAGAGAAATCGAAATGCTGCAGATAAAGGATGAAAAAGATAAGAAATTAAATTGCCCGCTGGTTTCGATTTGACCCAAACGACAAAACAAATCTATAAATACGACACCAAACTATCTATTCATCATTTTGAACAATTTCAAAAACAAAATGAGATTTCAAGAAATATGACCTCTTGAGAAGACCTGCAACAACCATATCTGATAAACAATTAAGCGTTTGTTTCTATTTGAATGTTTTTCATTTTTAATTTTTCACTTTGTTCACATTTTTATCTTTTGCTCGCTCCCGCTGGTCGGCTGAATTGAAAAATGCTAACTATCACTTTAGAGAAATTGATATAATGAGTCAAAGTGAAAGAAAATGCGCTTTTAAAATGCGGTCGCAGCATATCATTGGTTGATTTATTTTTTGACGGTTTTTTCTCTCGTTGGCTCTTATTCACTCTTTAAATCTTTTTTCTTCGTAATTCTTTTGAATGAGAATTCCACGTTGGCTGTTGTTTTTTTTTTTGTACTCGCACAC
The DNA here is from genome assembly GCA_029041755.1 of Resseliella maxima. Taxonomy (NCBI): domain Eukaryota; kingdom Metazoa; phylum Arthropoda; class Insecta; order Diptera; family Cecidomyiidae; genus Resseliella; species Resseliella maxima. The sequence goes on along the minus strand of JAQOWM010000103.1, from coordinate 1,200 downwards.
TGGCAATCTTACCAGAAAAAAAAATATCATTTTTTTATTGCTTTTGCCGATTACTCATTTTCAGAGATATGAGTTAAGTCTTTGCTTTAATTGATTCTTTTGATGTGGCCATGAATCATTCCAGAGGCGGTATCAAAAATTGTTTTTACTGCTTGAAAATTACATAGTGATTATGATGACCTTTGAAAATTGTAGAAGTAAAGACAAAAAAAATCCAAAATTTCAATTAAACTATACTTGGTTCCTGTTCAACACAGAGAAGCAAATAAAAAAAAAATACATTCATAATTGCCATATACTAATGTAATGGCTTCGATGGTTGCTGTTTACATTGTGCAATGTGTCAAATGACTCACAATCGCTGCACAGTAAACATGGCGATAATTTATAATGTTTTATTTACATTCATGGTGTAAGAAAATAAAATACGAAAATAAAGTGCTTGCTAAAACCGCGATTCAAATTGCTCGATGAGAGAGGCAACAAAAAAAGACTTTCTAAATTCACTTAAATGGCGTAATTTGTGTGTGTATAATTGACATCGATAAGATAAACCACAATTTATTCCAAACAAACGAGAAAACAAAAAATCCATCGAAATCGAAGTGAACAAAAAATAAAAACTGTGCTCAGCAGCATTGTAATTGTTTCTTTTGTTTTCTCATTTGCGAAAGTGTATTACATCGGTTTTTGAAACTCGTTTGGATTTTGTTGATAAAACTTTTTGTTGACTGAACGCAAATTTAAGTTGTGAGTCATAAAATTAAGATAAAGACCAATATTATGCTGTGCACAGTGACTGTGTACCGATAAAACAATGCAGGTGCTCCAGTTTTAAGCAACACAAAAGAAATTATCACAGTTATGTTTGTATTCGCATGAATACAGTTTCAAGCATAATGAGTAAGAGTGAGAGAAAATTAAAGGAAAAAAAGAAAATCAATGAGAAAAACGGTTGCATGCAATTTCTTATAAAATGTCGGCGCACCGTGCTAGGCAATTCATTTTTCTACGAAACGAAAATGCAAATTCACATCCACATCGGGTCGTGTGGCGAATAAAGATGTTGGCTTTTGATTGGAAATATTTTATTAGATATTGCGCGGCTCGCTTGTGCCGACCATTTTGCATTTTGCACTGGCAATGGCAACTTGATTGCTACTTCTTGTCAACCAGCCAATAGTTTCTGCATTCGATTGT
>JAQOWM010000949.1:0-18607 GCA_029041755.1 Resseliella maxima | reverse complement strand
ACTCTTTAAATCTTTTTTCTTCGTAATTCTTTTGAATGAGAATTCCACGTTGGCTGTTGTTTTTTTTTGTACTCGCACACTGGCAATCTTACCAGAAAAAAAATATCATTTTTTTATTGCTTTTGCCGATTACTCATTTTCAGAGATATGAGTTAAGTCTTTGCTTTAATTGATTCTTTTGATGTGGCCATGAATCATTCCAGAGGCGGTATCAAAAATTGTTTTTACTGCTTGAAAATTACATAGTGATTATGATGACCTTTGAAAATTGTAGAAGTAAAGACAAAAAAAATCCAAAATTTCACTTAAACTATACTTGGTTCCTGTTCAACACAGAGAAGCAAATAAAAAAAAAAATACATTCATAATTGCCATATACTAATGTAATGGCTTCGATGGTTGCTGTTTACATTGTGCAATGTGTCAAATGACTCACAATCGCTGCACAGTAAACATGGCGATAATTTATAATGTTTTATTTACATTCATGGTGTAAGAAAATAAAATACGAAAATAAAGTGCTTGCTAAAACCGCGATTCCAATTGCTCGATGAGAGAGGCAACAAAAAAAGACTTTCTAAATTCACTTAAATGGCGTAATTTGTGTGTGTATAATTGACATCGATAAGATAAAGCACAATTTATTCCAAACAAACGAGAAAACAAAAAATCCATCGAAATCGAAGTGAACAAAAAATAAAAACTGTGCTCAGCAGCATTGTAATTGTTTCTTTTGTTTTCTCATTTGCGAAAGTGTATTACATCGGTTTTTGAAACTCGTTTGGATTTTGTTGATAAAACTTTTTGTTGACTGAACGCAAATTTAAGTTGTGAGTCATAAAATTAAGATAAAGACCAATATTATGCTGTGCACAGTGACTGTGTACCGATGAAACAATGCAGGTGCTCCAGTTTTAAGCAACACAAAAGAAATTATCACAGTTATGTTTGTATTCGCATGAATACAGTTTCAAGCATAATGAGTAAGAGTGCGAGAAAATTAAAGGAAAAAAAGAAAATCAATGAGAAAAACGGTTGTATGCAATTTCTTATAAAATGTCGGCGCACCGTGCTAGGCAATTCATTTTTCTACGAAACGAAAATGCAAATTCACATCCACATCGGGTCGTGTGGCGAATAAAGATGTTGGCTTTTGATTGGAAATATTTTATTAGATATTGCGCGGCTCGCTTGTGCCGACCATTTTGCATTTTGCACTGGCAATGGCAACTTGATTGCTACTTCTTGTCAACCAGCCAATAGTTTCTGCATTCGATTGTTGTTTGACTTGGAATTGTTCAATTCATTGAAAATAAAGTATGTAAAATTTAAATGTATTTGCCCGAAGCATAAATGTAATTGTGAAATGCAATAAAATCCATTGACAAAAATGTACTGTTTAGAAAAATTATTTGATTCATTGAATATAATCTTCAGTTGTAATTCAATTGCATTGGGACAATTTTCATCAGACATGAAAATTTGTGAACCCTTTTTGCCGATGGCAAGTAGAAGCACTCAATATGAACGACCAAATGGTAAAGTGAGTGAGAAAACTAAAAACGAGAATGAAAAAGAGAAGAGAGAGAGAGAAAGGGTGGGGAGAGATAGTGTGTAAGAGTGAGAAGGTAAGAGTGGGATAGAGGGAGAGAGAAAGATAGAGAGAGAGAGAGAGAGAGTTAGCGTAAGAAGGTAAGAGTGAGAGAAAGAGCCCAAGAAAAAAAAATTTACGATTGAATGGACGAAGAGAAAAAAAAAAATCAGAAATGCAAATAGAATGTAAAAGAGTTTGAAAGCGCTGATACAGCAATATGGGGTGATGTCATCAGCTTGCATAAATAAACTAAAAAGAAGAACCCTTAAGCATGTTCAAGTTCAGTGAACTTCAATATTAACGATGAGGAAACATTCGGAAATGATACGTAAATCGCATCTTTCAATCTCCCTCGCTTTCTCCCTCTCCTACTCGCCATCATGCATACGAAAATACAGCCACAAGTTATTGAATTTGCAATACTTTTTTTATCCACTTGACTATAGTTCATTTTGAAATTAAATTTAGTATTGCTATTAGTTGACGAGTAAGGAAGAAATGAGGAAAGAGAGAAAAAAAAAATCGGAAATATAATGATGTTGGTGGTTTGTTATGGCGAGTTTCTTGCTAAATTTGAATGCATAATTTATTAGAGTACGAAATAGCATGGACGAGTTGATTTTTTTTTTTTTTTCTTTTTTCTGTTTATCTGCTTTCCTTTCATGCTGCTTAACTTCAGATCTAGAAGTTCACTTTGGTCCATTAACAAAAATTGTTGTATTGGATTCATTCGTTTTCCTTTTGAAAAAAATTCAAAATGAGATGCAAGTAAAGGAAGATATTGAAATCTCAATGAATGCGCATATGGACCCAAGTACATCATTATTATGAACGTTGATCTAGCAAAATAAATTACCGGTCATTTTATCTGCACAACAAAAGCGTTCGTTATATGCATACGTGTCGTTTATTTGTATTCGTACAAATGTATCATGACATATTTATTAAGATATTATCATCATAAACATCAAAACCGATTACAAAAATACAAATAGCGCCCATTTTTTTTTTCTCTTCTTCTTCTTCATCTTATTCATGCTGTCGGCATTTTCGAAATAAGCGCTTCAATATGAACGAAATGAAAAAATAATAATAACATCAAGTGGAAAAACACTGTACTGAACAGTGTTATGCCCATGTTCGGGGAAATAACAAAAAAACAAAGTCGGCTAACAATAATACGTACAGCTTACAATTGTATGGTATAAACCATGGAAAATAAAACGAATGAAAATTATATAAAAAGCTGAACAAGCAAAATATCTTTTGCCCACGTCTAATGCCACATCTAATCCATATCCATTGACGAAAAAAATAAAGAAAGAAAAAAAAAAATTATGTGTATTGTTTTCAAGCCTTGTGTGAGTGTATACTATTTACTAACGGGCAAAAATTCGTATTATTTTATTATATGTCATCACATCTGATGCAAAAACAACACAACATTATTCTGGTGAATGAATCGTCTCTGTTTCGAACAAATAGAAAGAGAAATCCAGATTGAAAAAGAATGTGGAGCAAAGGGCGGGGAGTGAAATAGATAATAAGAAGAGAGAGAGAGAGAGAGAGAGAGAGAATGAGAGAGAGAGAGAGAGTGCGAGAGAGTGAAGGAATAGAGGAATAGATAAGAAGAAAAAAAATGATAGAATGCAAGAGAAATAAGAAAGCACGGGCAGCACAAACAAAACGAATTAGATCAAGAATCTAGCAAAACAAAACGGATGAGAAAATATTTTTAAGAAAATCTATTTGTGTTGGCAATAAAAAAAAACTAATCCATTGAAATCCTCCGATGAATGATAAGAATGAAGAATCAAAAGCAATCTTATGCCAAACGATAGCTGAAAAAGGATAAAAAAAAAAACGAAGACAAACGCAAGTATACTGCAAAGAGGATCGAGCAGATTTTTCTCGCTGGCAAAATAACAACAACAACAAAGACGAAAAAACCAGACCCATAAAAGAAAACAAGAAAATATTAGCATAGACATGAAAAAAAAAGAGCAACAATATCAGCAGATATAGGGAAAAAAAAAGAACACAATGTTTGCATAAAAAAAAATATGAAGAATAATAAGGGTACTTCGACTTACATCACTAGTAAAAGTACGGGATTGAATCTCATTGCAAACGAGCCGCATCTCCACGTTAATGGTAGCTGGAATATAAAAGGCACACATGCCATACGTACGTTTGCATATGTGCAATTTTGTTGATTTTTTTTTTTTCGTTGTGTTGATATGGATGTAACAGCGGCATGACGACGACAGCGACAAACACAGTGGTAATGGCAGACCAATGATGAAGTTTTTTTTTTTTATTGTTTTTGTTGTTGTCATTTTATATTCCGAAGCGCATCATTTCATATATGAATAAAAATAATAATAAAAAAGAAAAAAACGCATTGCATTAACAACTAGGAAAAAGGGAATATTTAAATATGATGTAAAAAAAAAATACCACCGCATATTGTTGAATTGATTTACCAAATATACTACATTCTAAAGATTTTATTACTAAACATGTTCAATAAAATTTCATCCAACAATATGATTTGGTGAATAAACATCTGTATAAAAAATGAATTTATGCATCTCAAAACCTCTACTTGAACATTATGCTCGGTGTAAACGGAACAAAGGTAATTACAAAGCATGAAAAATTCACATTGAATTATAATATATGAAATGTCCATAAATTCATTTGATCAAAACAGAAAACAAATAATTAAATAAAATTGACTTACAATCCTTTCCACAAGCGGCTTTTTCATCAAAGAATATATTCACAGCGCTCTGTGTATAGTCAATTTCAATGTTCTTGATTTCATTCGATTTCTTATTGCACAAATCAATTGGAATTGTTTTACCACCATAATTGATCTACAGCAATTTCATTGGAAATCGCATTTATTCAACGAAATAATTAAATTTGTCAAAGAAATTTACAGAAAATTTAATAACAAACAATCAACACATTTTATCAATGGAAAAACTAAACAAAAATTTTTCAATTTCAAATTACCTTTAAAGAACCATTTTTGAAAATTTTCCGCAAGCTAAGACTTCGATTTACTTGACTGTTGTATAATTCGCAGGTTTTTTCATGGAATTCACCGGTATGTGTTGGACACATGATGTTTGTTGCCCATTCAAATTCATAGCGACATTCATCTATGCTTTGCAAAATTGGATTTCCCTGCATGGAAATTGATTATTAATTCTCGTGAAAAACAATGATATTGAGAGAAAGAGAGAGTGAGAGTGAAGGAGAGAGAGAGAGGGAGTGAGAGAGAGAGAGGGAGAGAGAAAGAGAGAGAGGGATAGAGAGAGGGGGAGAGAGAGAGGGATAGGGAGAGAGAGAGGAAGAGAGAGAGAGAGAGAGAGAGAGAGAGAGAGAGAGAGAGATAGAGTGAGAGATAGAGAGAGAGAGATAGAGAGAGAGAGAGATAGAATTAGAGGGACAGATGGAAGCAAAGAGAAGTCGTCAGGATAGGTAGAGCAATGGAGTTGAAGAGTGAAAAAAAAAAGAATGAAAATGACATAAATCAACATTGAAATGTAGAAATAGTGTGAAGAAATGAAAAAAAATGAAATTTCAATATAATTAAAATGTGATATGAAAATGAAATACCTTTCCTGCTGATGGTTTGCAATAGAATTCAATAAGTGATGACATCTTTGTAGTACTATCCTCTGGACAGAAATTTCCATCAAAATATTTTATTTGCGAACGTGAACCATGATCTGTTTGCACAAATGTCGGCGATGAATGTGAATATCCTAAACTCTGTTAAAATAAATGTCAGATAATATTAACATGTTAGAATATTCCATAGAACACAAAATCCATGAAAAAAAAAAAAAACAAAAAACATATCTGATTAGTTTGTTATGTCTATGTCAGTCAAATCTCATCGAAGCAAAAATATGCATTCTCAACTGAGATGTGCGTGTATATGTTTTTGTTCATAAATTTGCTTTCAAAAGCACAGTTTTATGGAAAATGAAAGAAAATCAATAATTTGTACTGAATACACTAATAGAAAATGGATATGCATTGATGGCTGCCAACAAAAACAAAATCAAATAAACTAACATACTGGATGATGAAGAAAATTTTTGAATAAAGTAATATCAAATGATTGATTCAAATGCATAACATACTTTTTCTTGTTCCAGATTTGTTCCATTTAATACTGCCTGACATGCTGCTGAGTTACCGTTGCAACTGAGTGCATAATTTGGCACCAATGGTCTACACACGTTCAAATAGTACTGAAATAGAGGAAAACATACAATGGTTTTTGTTAAAAAGAAAAAAATCAGTAAAAAAAAAAAACAATACAAAATGAACGATTCTACAGGCATCATACATATTGTTCGTCAATAAAACTGAAAGGCATACGATATGAACACTTCAATTTGAAAATGCATTTATTCAGACGCATTTTGTTAGATTTTGTTTAATGGATCATGGACTAAAAAAAAAACGAACTTCATTCATTGACATATAAAGTATAGTGCGAGTGAGAACGTGGAAAAGAGTGAGATACATGGAAAAAGAGAGAGTGGGAAAGAGAGAGTGGGAAAGAGAGAGAGGGAAAGAGAGGGAGAAAGAGGAAGAGATGAAGAGAGGGAGAGAGTGAGAGAGAAAGAGAGTGATAGGGAGAGTGATAGAGAGCGGCAGATATATAGAGGGAGAGAAGGGGAGGTAGATATTCTCTAATAGAGAGTCTAATTGATACCTCTAGTGGAGAGACAGAGAGAGAGAGACAGAGAGAGAGAGAAGGAGAGAGAGAGAGAGAGAGAGAGAGAGAGATAGAGAGATTGAGAGAAGGAAAAAGGAAAAGAAAAGAGAGAAAAAGGAAGAAAGAATGCGATAGGGTGAGATAAAGAGAGTGATGGAGTTTAATGAAAGATAATACAATAAAAACGGAAAAGAGAAAGGGAGAAAGGTAAAAAAATGTAAAGAAAGAAGAGGAAGTGAAGCGAAGTAGGCTTCGAGTCAACTGCACAATATTTTTAATTGAAATGGGTCTATGCATGCTTAAATGAACTGACGATACACAATCCTTCAATTCAATGGGCTATCAATTGTTATATTCAACGTTGAATACGATGGTTGACTTGGTACACTTCTTTAGATAACGATTCTCCATTGATTAACACACTGTCTAAACAATACACAGCTAATTTCAATAGAACCGATAAATTACACACTCACACCACAACACTCATGCCATCAACCAGTATGTATTATTCGCAGTATTGAATCTATTCATCACATTCTGAAGCATACAACAAAAAATACAATCATAAATAGCATCACACAAATGTGCATGTATGAGATTCTATTATTAGAAGGAAAAAAAAATGGTTTTTAAGACAATCATTTTGAAAACATTTCGCTGACTATGCATGATCCATAGCTGATTTGTATTCTTTTTTTTTCTTTCTCTTTTTGACTCATGGATAATGGATCTTTAACCATATTGAAATGAGTTTCCAATCTAACATCGAACATCAAATGCAAACAATGAACAATTTCGGTTGCTCGATCGAATCAAATACTTACCACAACACCTTTTTTCTGCTTTGATTTTATTGTATCGTTTATATCGGCCAAATAATTGAATGTATTACTCTTCAGCGGTGTTAAATCAATTTCTTGATTATCATCATATATATTTTTGGCTTTGCAATCAACCTATATTTTTCAGAAAAAAAAAGGAATTCATCAATTAAATATTGTGCATTCAATTTGCAATTGATCAGTAATTATATCAAGATAAAAATCACCTCATTAGTGCATGCTAATTTTGTTGCAAAATGAATGATGAGCGTGCAATTTGAATCTTCGATAACAGTTGGGCCACCCTTTGTATCAAGTTGACATGTGAATTCAATTTTTGTTGTCCATTGTTTTTGCAATGATCCACATGCTGAACCACCTTTGTACAGAAGAAATGGTGCCTCATTTCTTTCATTTGACATTTGAAGCTCTGTATTAACGATGCCCATCGATGATGATTGACCAGCTTTATCACCATTCACAAGGCAAGCACCAGCATTTCCATTACATGGTTCTTTTGGTTCATTACAAATGCCAAAAACATATTTTCGATCACCATTTTGCACTGTATATGGTTTGTTACTCAATTCTTTTAAATCATAACTGGATATAAGCGCAGCCATGTCAAAATTATTGATTGCAATAGAAGAAAATTTCGAATGAAAAACAAAACAAAACAAAAAAAAAATGTTAGAAATTAGTCAAAATAGTTATTAAAAATCGCTATTTTACTGAAACCAAACTGAATGAAAAAGAAATGTTGAAATGTGAATTTCATGGAAATTTTGTACTTACACAAAACCAGTATTGGGATCAATTGTACGGCATGGTGTCCGTTTGCTACATGCAAGCGATGTTAGCCATGTAAATTTGTATTCGCAATCACGTTGGCTCATTAGCTCTGGACTGCCCAACTGAAATTACCAAATTTTTTAAAAAAATTTCGCATTAAAAAATTTAATTTCATTCTCTTTACCGGAACAGTTTCATCGCATACAAAATTAACAATAGATGTAACCGTTTTATTGATATCACTACGTTTTTCATTTGAATTTCATAAATAATTTGCCATTTTCATATGTTGGATCAGCAACAGTTGTACCATAATTCTTATACTTTGTCTTAATATCCGTTTCTGTTAAATTGGATAAGCAAATGCTTGTTCAAGGTGGGCACATTTCATTATGACCATACAATATTGGTTTGCATATATTTATCAACATATCTGTATGATTATTCAATGGTATTCGATGATTGTAATCACTTAATGGCATCAAATTAAATATATGATTATTTTTTGGATCTTTTGCTGTGCACGTATTTGTATTTATTGGTGCTGTCAATGGATGGCAAACAGTATCTGTTCTCCACATCAATACAAATGTGCATTGATCATCGCTCTAACATGGAAAAAGAGAGAAAAAACAAAAAAAAAAACAAACAAAAAATGACCAAAAATTGTGGATAAAAAATTAAAAGCGGATAAAATCAACATGTTCATGAAATGACAGTGAAACTTACGTAAGGCATTAAAACAACAGGATTTTGAATGCCAGATGAATAATCACACGTCAGTATAATTAGTAGTACATATGATTCATTTGTTTTATTATTGCAAGTATCACCAGTAAAATTGAAATAAACACGACCATTTGTATAAACTGGTTCGGCATCTTTTTCCGTACCTGTACCAATAAATAGAATAAAAACCACATGTAAAATCGATAAAAATGATTTAACATATTTCGATATCATGTGCAAAAATTTTCTTTTAAATTTACCAAAATTATAGTCTCGATTATTTCGATGAAAACATGCAGCTGATTTAGTTCCCGCACATACTTCGGTTAAATTACCGCATACATTAAAATGAATAGAATCTTTTCCACCATCCTGATAAACATGTTTACCTAACTCTGAATGCAATGTAGTTAAATTAAATTTTGTTCCATAAACCGGTTCAGTGAGTATGCATCCATTTCCTTTAACATCACCCTAGGACAATAAAAAGATTGGAATAAAATTCAAATTTAACCGAAATTTTTCAAATGTATTTGAAAAATTTCAATAAGAATCCAATTTGAAAATGGAGAAAATTAATAAATGGAGTCGCCCAATAAGATTTCAGACATTTCATATGAAAGCATGACGTGGCAAATTTGTTTTGTATAAATTATCATGAGTGTCTGTGTTTTTATATCGATTGTTCAACGTCAACAATTGTCAAATGAAAACAAATACAAAACAGAAATTGAAAGAAAAAAAACTATGAAAAAAACAAATTTTAATGGAAAAAAATCATTTTGACGCTTTGATGAAATGTGCCATTATTTAAATAATCATAAAGAAAAAAGAAAAAAGAAAAAAGAAAAAAGATTGAATGAATTATTTATAGTTAAGAAAAGATTGAATGAATTATTTATGAAACCAATAGATTAACCATTAATTGTTTGTTTCATTTCGATTCATTTTTGTAGTTCAGCAATCACAGAGACTTGCTCCGAAATCATTAGGATTGGCAATAGATTGTTGATTCGATACAATTATTGAATCAACTATTTCATGTAAATCAATTGTAAATATTTTTAAAAATCATTTAAATAAACCACCTTTGGCGAAGAAACGCTGTTTGGTGCAGTAATAATAATAATAATAATAATAATAATAATAATGTTTTGAAGACGTTTTGAAAATTGATATTGTTTTAATCGATTAATTTTCATCGAATGATTTTAACACACAAAATCATATAAATTGCAACGCAATTCATTTCCACGTTTACAATCGGTTTTATTATTTGTTTTTTTTTTTTCTTCGACTCATTCTTCTTTTTTTTTTTTTTTTTTTTTTTGTCATCATTTCTATGCATATGATTCTATCAAAGGAGCCCGTTTAAAATGTACTTTTTTTCCATTCCCTATACTGTATTGTGTTCATTTGATAAGATACTGAACATTTCAATTGCGCAAAAAAAAATAAAAAAAAAATAAAGCAAAATACCAATTTTTCTGTATTTTTGTATCGTCTATTCTCTTGTTTTTTTGCGTTTTTTGTTTGTGTATTTTTCGCGTTGTTCGCGTTTTTTCACACAAATTATTCGTGACAAATGGCACACATGAATTATTCACCCTCATTTATATATTTATAATTTACAAACTATACTTATTGTCTGGAAAAACCGACTGCACTAAATTCATCGATAATTATGATTTAATTGAAATTCGAACAAGTGGTCGATACTTACCGTATGATCTTCAATAAGTGTGGCGCCAAAAATTATAATCAATTTTAGAAAAATATAACAATAATTTAATGTTGTTAACTTCATTTTGTATGTTTAAAAATAGGATTTTTTTTTTGCTTTGTATAAAATCACATAAAGTTTTTTGTCCTTTTAAGTTTAAAATGTTCTTTTACTTTTCTTCTTTATCACAAACGATTCAAATAATCCCGTGCTACGTTTTCTTTTCTAATTCTTTTTTGCCGTTTAGCATTTGGCTTTAAAAATTTTGAAAATCCGTTTGCTGTTATCGAACAAATTGAATTATATGCAAGTAACTGTATATGATTCTTTGCAAGTTATCTGTGTTTTAGCACTCAACACCACAATTGTTGTGCAATTCACAATTGTTATGTGTGTATTTTGTATTTTATCTTGAACTTATCACTTGCTTAAGGCTTTTGCTTCTTCTTTCCTCTTTTCTTCTTTGCTGAGCAATAACAAAAAAAAAAAAATGAAATAACAAGTGCGTTATGAATTTTGACTCACATCTGTTCTGACAGACGATGAAGGTTCATGTGTTACTCGCTTCATGCTCAATACAATCACATTGCGGTCACATGTATTTGACATGTTGTCATTATTTAGCCAAACAAAACAATCATGCAAGCTTGTGTCTGTTGTAAACAAATATTTCATCCAATTAGACATTTTACATTATCTTGACGCTAACGAAACATTCATTATATTTTATTTATATAAAAATGATTCTGACCAAATGCTTGTATTAAAATGATGCAAAAGAAAATTATATCGACTTAAAAATATTTTTTTTTGTTTTTTTTTTTAGTTTTTGTGAAAATTATATAAAGTGAAAAAAAAATGAATCAAGCCTCATTTTCATTTAACTGATTTTTTCACAACCGCGGAATAAATCAAGAGAGTTATTGAGAATGGAATAGCATTAGTTTCCGATGAAGTTAATGTAAATTAGAAACAATTCTTTCGTATCTATATCTTATCAACTTTTTTTCATGATCTGTTTGCTAACTTTTGTTTTTTATTTGATTTGTCAGAGTTTCTGAGATAAGAGAAAGAATTCGTAAATTTGCAATTAATTTGTTGGAAATTTCATCTTGGCCCTACGATATTTGCTAATCAATATTAGCAAATAATTATTATTGCTTAAAAAATAAATTAAAAATATTATTTCCATCATAATCAGTGACTGTTTTTGTTGCCAATTTTTTGATACTTTCGATAGCATCACAATTATTTAATGCATAATTGAGTTGATCAAAGTAATTTTGTGAAGTAGACGAATGTCGTCGTTTTCGATCGTAACGTGTGATATTTTTCGCATCAACTTTGGAACATTGCCCATTTGCATGTGATTGTTGCCGATTTAGATTGATAAACCGATCCAATCGATTCTGTTGTGATTCTGAATGTTCTTTGTTATCCAAAGAATTCTGATCCGAAAATTTGCTGTTATCATTCCAAGACGTTGAGAAAATCATTTTATCCGTTGCCGTTTCCATTGCCGTTTCCATTGGTGTTGCCGTTTCCGTTTTCGTATTTTGTTCGTTAGTTGTGTTTACTTGTTCTTGTTCTTGTTTTGTGACATCTGATGTAATTTGATTATTTGTCCATATTTTTTCCAAATGTGCATGCTCCCATTCGTCACCGAATCGGTTCACTTTTTTCATATCATTTGTTTCATGCATTCCTTTCATTTCATGCACGATTCATCATTTTTGGTAGGTGCTTTGTTTTCGTGAATGATTCGCTTTTTTGTGATCGAATCGGGTGTATTTGGACATATGTCATCCGCATGCAATCAACCTTGACATTTTTCACTGATCGCTTGCCTTTTCTGGTTGCAATAAATCCGATATTAATTTACTGACATTCGAATAAAGATGATTATTGATTAGCTCATCATTATTTTCCGCAAAATTATCACTGCACTCAGTTGATTTGGTGAATTGATTTCGATTGGTATCGATTACATTAGTGTTGATCAATGCATTATTCCCAATGTTAATACGTTCAACCATTGATTCGGATTCATCATCTTCAGAACTTAGTTCACCTTTTAAACGGCTGTTTGCAGGCATTGAAATTACGTCATTCGAGCATGTTGCACAGTGTTTCCATAGAGCTAAACCATTATCATTGTTATTATTACAGCATCGTCGATTTTCGGCCGCACACCAACTGTCTTGTGACATTTCCATAATTTTATCAAATGAATCATGATTCAAGTAGCTATCATCACATTGCATCTCTGACATATCATTCGATTGAAAATGTGAACGATGATTTTACAATGACGAAATGCTAGCAGTGCTAAGTAAATTAAACGATTGCATTTTGTTACGATTTATATCCAATGAATTTAAAACATTGGATGTTGATATTGATTGATGATGATCAATCGATATCCAATTTTCAGTTTGACAGCATTTATCATTCTGACGAATGCAATATTTCAATGTAAATTCCGGTTCAGTATTGGTTTCCATATCACAGCGACTACCACCATTACCATCTTAATCGTACACATAATATTCACGATATATTTCTGAATCATGATACAACATTCCACTTTGTGACCGCTCATAGTTTATGTGATCCAATTTATTTGATATATCGAATGTATAACCATCGGCATATGTTTGTTTGATTGGTCGAAAACGTGAACGATCTGATGTTAATAAATCTTCAGTATCAGTCGTATCTGTAGCAACTGGTTGATATTTACGTGCATTGGTTAGATTATGTAGTTCCTTTTTGGCATCAGAAGATAACGGTTGAACTTCTTTGAAACAGCTTTGCGATGAATGATTCAATAGTGTCACCTTACGTTTTACAACTGAAATACAATCAAATATGTTCACAATTTATGTTAAATATGGGATCAATTTTTTTTTCTTTCCATTTTCTCTCATTGAAACTTACCGTTTTGTGTTTGATTGATTGCACTTTCTATCATATTATTCTCATCATTGAATTGATTACACGTCGTCGTTTTGATTTTTTCTTTATAGCTGAAATTGCATTTCCCATTGCGTTGCCTTGAATTTTCGATTGATTTTTATGTTGTTAATAATTGTTGGTATCGACCTGTGGCCAAGATGTTGGTTTTTGGCTATATGGATTTCTTGATTGATCAGATAATGCTGGAAATGCGTTGAAATAACGATTAGTAGGATCATCAGTTATTCCTGCTTTCTATAATATATAACAGATAGCAAAGAATGGACGAAAAATTTATAAATATATATTGTTTCGCTAAAAAAAAATATATATATTCATTTCAAACTTACATCACCATCATCTTCGGTCTGTCCTATTTCAAAGACTGAATCATCTAAACCATTTTGTTCTTCAATTTCGCGCAACTTCAATGATAGCTCATCGACTAATGTTTCGATTTTGGAAATTTGTTGATCGGATGGTACTGCTTCGAGTGAACTATCAATGGCAGCTAAACGTTTCAGTGCTTCTGTGTCTGCAGTCTGTTACATTTTGCGATTGTATATAAACATTTTGGTTCGGTGTTTTGTTTTATTGAATATCAATAGTAGTTTCATGTATTTGATATCTCTCTCTCTCTCTCTCTCTCTCTCTCTCTCTCTCTCTCTCTCTCTCTCTCTCTCTCTCTCTCCTAACAATTATGAATTAAATTATCCATTCAGAGCATTTTACTGTTTCCTTTCAGCACTTAATTAAATTAATCTTAATCACGAATCCGTAAATTCTTACGTTGAAAAGAAATTAAATGTTTATTATTAATAATGTTTTCGCATAAGTTGTGGCATAAGTTTTGGCATATTCTTTATATAAATATATGATTTTTTGCTGTAGTTTTGTATGTTTTTGTGTATGTTTTTTTGTCTTTAAATTTGTGTGTGTATGTTCATTCTGTTTTGTTTCGAATATGTTTGATTGATGTTTTCTTCAGATATTTATTTTTTTTTCTCGAAACAATAGCAATTTACACTAGTTAAAAACTTCAAGAAGATTCAACATTAATTTAATCTTTAACTAAGAATAATTTTTTTGTTAAGCATTGTTTAAGAAGTGATTCTCGAAATTTGTGCTTATACCTAGAATTTTCCGATGAACTTTTGCTCGTTCGCTTGGAATGTGGGGAATTCGGTTCTTCGCTTGTATCATTGTCATTATGCCCAACTCCCATTGGCGAGTCAGCTGCCTCGGCCGGCAAATTATTATTAAACCAAATATTTGGAAATCCAGGAACTGATCCGATGCGATCAACGCCGAACAATTGAATGGCCACCTCGTTCGGCATTTGAAGCAAGAACTTTCCTTTGCCAAAGATATCGCCACCACGACATTTGAATGCCGGATTTTGTAGGTCCATGGTTATATGTTCCTTTGCTTCACCAAATGATCGCAACCATTCAGATACATTCACTTTTTTGTGAGCAATGAATGAAACGTGCACTAACGATTCGCTGTAATTTAGATTGATAATGAGATTGTTTGTTGGCGATGAAACGAAGTGCACGTAGTGCCTACTACGCGTCCGTTTGTACCACTGAGAACACATATTTGTGCTACCGAGAGCACATTCGGGCGCATAGTAGGCACTACGTGCACCTCGTTTCATCGCCTTGTTTGTTATTAAATTTTGCACAAATCTATAAATCATACATGGGCAAGGGGGAGGGTATTTGGGTTTTACCCCCCCTCTGAAATTTTCCGAGAGGACCCCCCCCCCCCAAATTTTTGTATCAAATTGGTCTTTGATTTTGTGAAATTGATTATTCAAAATGTAGTGGTTCAGTGGGGATTCGATGGTTACATCGGTTGTTCAATCTATCGTGGAATTCATCGGTTGTCCCGAAGGAATGGGGGGTGCAGTTATCTCACCACTCCATAAGAAGGGTAGCAACACCCAATGAGCACAATGGTGATTCTGTAATGCAATTTGTATGAGAGTATGCATATTGTATCCATATAGTATGCATACTTCCATACAAATTGCATTACAAAATCACCAATGTGCTCATTGGGCAGAGATTGTAACTATCGTGGAATCTCTCTATTGAGTGTTGTCGGAAAAGTTTACAGTGCAATTTTAGAAAAACGTACCAGAGCTATTGTCGAATCGCTCTTGGATGAAAACCAATCAGGCTTCAGACCGATGCGCGGATGTCAAGATCAAAGAAGCTGTTAGATTTCATTTGACATTTTGCCTATTGCATGAAAATTTACTATGTCATAGGCATTTTTATATCAGCTTCTTTTTTGCATGAGACAAATAATTGAGAAGTTCCATGAGAGAAACAAGGATATGTATATATGTTTTGTCGATTTACAAATAGCGTATGATTGTATACCGAGAGCCAATTTGTGGTCAGTTTTGTGTGAATACGGAGTGAATGATTTTCTTCTGGGGGCAATTAAGAGTTTGTGAATTGAGTGAATGGTTTGAAGTGCGAAATGCTCTCCGACAGGGCTGTACTATTTCACCGCTTTTATTTATTATTTATATGGATAAATTGATTAAATCAGCTAATCTGAGGGGTAACGTAGTTTTGGGGGGAAATATTATCTCTGCCCTTGCATATGCAGATGATCTAGTATTGCGGCTCAGAACAGGAGCTACAAAACAGTATTAGCGATTTAGAAGCGGCCTGTACGAACTTTGGAATGACCATTAGCAGTTCAAAAACACAAGTTATGCATATTGGGAAAAATCGGAAGCAAGTGAATTGTCTGTTGAATGGGAGTGTTCTTGAGCAGATGTCTCAATTCAAGTATTTAGGCTGCATCTTCTCCGAAGACGGCAAGCTGGATAAGGAATTTGAACATCGCAGACTGAATGGTAATAAAGTTGTTGCTCAACTTAGGTCACATGTTTTTAATAAGCGAGAGTTGAGTAAAAAAACGAAGTTGAAGTATGATTCAGGGGTCAATCTTCAGACCAACTATCACTAGGGGCATATTACTCTTGCGAATTTTTTCCGAATTCGCGAATTTACGAAGAATTTTTTGAATTAATAAGTGAATTCACGAATTATCTTGCGAATTCAGGAATTCGCAAATTAATTCGAATTTTTTCTATACAAATTCGCGAATTTTTCTGAAATAGTATGAATTTGTATGTATGTCATTCATAAAGCAAGCTGTCGTCCATACAAGTTATTTGTTTATTTTCAATATTGTGTTTTGTTTTATGATAAATTCAAATAAAAATAAAAATAAAATGGTACCGTGAATAAATATTTGTTGTTTGAAATTGAAAATAAATAAAACTGTATTCATATTTATTTCAGGAGAAATTTTTTGATGAGTTACGGCACTTTTTAAATGAAGAGGTTCCATCAAAACAATTTTAATAAATAGTTCATTTGACACCGAAATCTCCTTACTTGGCATAAACAATGATATTATTATTTAAATTGAACAATTTGCAAATGAAATGTTTGCAACATTTGCAAACGCCATGATACTGTATGACGTTTTTATGCATTCACAAATTCGTACCAATTCGTGCGAATTTTCATTATGTGTTACAATAAGCGTCAAAGCGAATTCATGCGAATTACGGATTTTTCATGCGAATTATACGAATTTATGCGTATTTTCAATGCATTTGCGAATAGTAATATTCCCCTAGAACTATCACGTATGGTAGCGAGAGCTGAGTCGACTCAAAAGGTAATTTTGAATGCTCAAGTGCACCGAGAGGTAGAGGAAACAGGGTCTGAGTATGCTCCAGAAATTAGAACATGTCAAAGGTGGTTTGCACGTTTTAAAAGTGGTGATTTTGACACAGAAGATAAGGAACGTCCTGGACAAGTGAAAAAGTTCGAAGATGAAGAATTGGAAGCATTACTCGATGAGGATCCATGTCAAACGCAAGGAGAACTTGCAAAATCATTGGGAGTGGACCGATCGACCATTTCCAGGTGTTTGAAAACATCCGGATTCATTCAAAAGCATGGAAATTGGGTGCCGCACGAATTGAAGCCGAGAGACGTTTAATTCTGGGTACCAATAAACACTCGGTCGGTGTGTACAATGTAAAATAAAGAAACAACTTACTCAGCGGAGGAGTGACTGCTGTTGGAATCGTTCAACTTCCCAGTGGATGGGCCTGGTTTGTCCATTTTAATTGTCTTGAAAAAAAATTGGGAAGAAACGAAAAGAAAAAGTCGGCATTATTATTTGTGTCGCTTTCATCAATATACAACGAGACAAATTCACATCGTTGCACATTTTCATAAATATGTTGAACTAAGAATTTCACAATAAATCATTTTTCAAAACACAAATCCACAATTCAACAATACAAACTGAAGAAAATGCGGTTACAGATTGAACATTGCCTTGAGCTCACTCGCTCTCTCCTCCTCTTTCTCTCTCTCTCACACACATTCGCAATCCCTCTGTTCTGCTCATATCAAATCGCTCCATTCAAATTCTAAGGAATGTACACAGCTTATTTCTCATTGCGGGCTTCAATCAATAGTTCAAGTTAAGTAGATTAAATATGAAAAGTGAGCCAATATTGTGTATCAAATACAACCTTGTGCGGAAGTTATAAACCACAACTCTGTATGTCAATCGCTTTTCTTTTTTTACTTCGTATTCTTTTGCTTCTTGTATTCTCGGTTTTCTTATTGCTGTTACAAATATTTGCGATGACATCAAAAACTGCCAAAACCTACAAAATAGACTTGATGTCATTAGGACTAAAGACGACTGAGGGGAAGAGCGAAAAATCAAGGGACATAGATAGAAAATGGGAAAAGGAAAGATAAAGAGAAAAATGTACAATGTCACTGATTTAATATATATGAGGGGTTGGGAGTGAAAAAGGCCAAGAAAAAGTTTTAAGTAAAAGTGTCCACTCTCCATACAATTTATAAGGCGATTGCATGCTGTTTTGTATGGAGTGTGGACACTTTTACTTAAAACTTTTTCTTGGCCACTTTCACTCCCAACCCTTCATATATACGGCGTCTGTTCGCTGTTGGTGTTGCAATAAATGAAAAAATAACTGCAATAGCAACAGCAAATCAAATCCAATTACATTGCAACTATATGTAATTTTTTTTCTCATTTTCTCATTTTCTTACTTTCTGCACTTTGCTCTTTCTCGCTTTCCCTCCCACATTCTATTTCTCACTTTTCTTCTTTCTCTATAGGTCTCTTTTTCTATCTATCTTTTTTAT
>JAQOWM010000160.1:0-21196 GCA_029041755.1 Resseliella maxima | reverse complement strand
AATAAGAAAAACTTGAAAAAATCCAAAAATATAAATAATTTTGAAAATATTTTGTTATGGTAAACGTGAATATAATTATTGAATAAATTTAAAGAGAAAAAAAAAATCTTCCGTTTTTATGATGTTTTTTTAGGAAATTGTGAGTGGCCCTAACCTTATTTCGGGCACTGTAATGTACGGTGTAAGATCTTTTGGTAAATGGTTGCGTGCAACAGTGAAATTTTTTAAGGAAAACACGCCAGTATTACAATTCGTCGATGAAATAAGTATGTTTATAGATTTATTTTTTCGATGTTTCGTTATTATTTATAAAAGGTTAATAAAATTCCGGTTTTAATTTTTTGGCTAAATTAATTAAAAACAAGATGCCTTACATCCGTATGATGAACTTTTCCGCAATGCAAATCCAACGTATACAATTTATCCAATTTCTGAAATCATTACATTGTATCTTAAAATAAAAAGGAAACTTGTAGAAGAAATACGTTTTTGAAACCAAAATAAGATGAATTAGCCACAATATCTATTTCTCCGTTTAAAGTAAACGTAAAACATGTAATTTCAAGATAAAATGTAATGAATTCGTAACAGAAATTGGATAAGTTTCATGTGTTGGATTTTCAGTGCGGAAAAGTTCATTTTACGGATGTAAAGACATCTTGTTTGAATTGGAATTTTATTAAACTACTTAATAAAAATTTTAATATTTTTCAAAATACTTTTTTTTTTGAAATTTATTCCATTTTATTTTATTTTAATGCCGGAAAAGCCATAGATTACTTATTGTACTTCAACCCAAGCACCATGATTGCAAGAAGAATAAAAAATAGTCAAATCATCGATGCACCATACAGCGAATTCAAGCTCATGATTTACGGAATAGCACAATACGAGAACGATCATGAAGTCTAATTAATTTTCAATAATCTGGTCAAAAATCAAAAACTAATATGCATTTTCAGTTTAGTTGAAAGAAAATTCAATCGATTGAATGAATGTTATGCAGGTGACTTAATTTATAAATTCAATTCAAAATTATACTCTTTTCGAGAGGTACTAATAAGAGAAAAGATCACGTATCTTTCGCGCGTCTGGCGTAATATCAATAGACAACTCTTCCAAAAATGTGTTGAAGTATTTGCCAAAGAAAATGAAAAATATTCATTGGTTCAATATAGTGCTTCCGTTGCAACTGGTTTGACGCACAAAAGTGAAGCTGAATTGAATCATGAAAATGCATGAATCATTGACTAAGGAAATAGATCTCTGTGGGCGCTTTAGCATCCAAGTTGAACCAATAGGAGAAGGAACAGTAAGAATTTTTTTTTTTATAATTATTATTATAGCATTTCTGAAGAAATAATATACAATAATTAATTTTATTTAATCTATTATGTCATAGTTCGGTGCAGTTGTAAAAAGTCGTGATTTAAATACGGGCAGTATAGTCGCGGTTAAATTGTTCAAAAGTTCTTTGTTCGGTATTAAGACACAAAAAATAAAAGAAGACCATTTGAATGAAGGTGAAATGTTAAGATCTTGTGAACACGAAAACATTATCGACTTAATTGATGTTATCAGTGATATTAATGGTGTTTATCTGATTTTTCAATTCGTGAATGGAACGTTGGTTGATGAGATAGATATATTCTGCATCTCAATATTCTATTGTTCGTGTGAAATATATCATGAAGTCATTGCTCTCAGCTGTTGAATATATGCACAAACAAATTATAATTCATTGCGATCTCAAACCAAACAATATTCTCGTTGAAGGTGTTACAGTCAAAATTTGCAATTTTGGTTTTGCAATTAATGCCAAAGAAGATCAATTCTTCCATGAAATATGCGGAACAAAATCTTATATGGCGCCAGAAATGCTTCTGAAACATGGATACAACTGCAAAATAAATATTTGGGTATTTCATTTTTTGTATTATGAAAAAACATAGGCATAGCCTATCATCTGTCAAATTACATACAAATGTGTCCGAACACACATTTACATAACTTTATTTTTTATCACAACTAATTATAGGCTACTGGCTGCATTCTTGCAGAAATGATTCTGAAGGAAACATTCATTTGTAGAGCAACATCAAATTATGACCAAGTGTGAAATATTTTGAAAGTATTGGGAACACCAAAAGATTCTTTTTGGCAAACAAAATTCGGATTCTATGAGGGAAAAAAATTAGAAATATTTGATGGACATTTATTACATTTTTTGCGATTAATGATGGATTTAAATGTAAACAAGCGTGCAACAGCACAAGAATTACTAAAGCATAATTTCCTTACCATGTAAGGAATATTTTATTGAAACTAATTTTTTTCACATTTACAATTTGAACTGTGTTTTTGCTTATTATTATTTCCTATGCATTTTCAGTTTTGTTGAAAGAAAATTCAATTGATTTAATGAATTCCATCAAGTCAATTCAAAATTATACACTTTTCGAGAGGCAC
The DNA here is from genome assembly GCA_029041755.1 of Resseliella maxima. Taxonomy (NCBI): domain Eukaryota; kingdom Metazoa; phylum Arthropoda; class Insecta; order Diptera; family Cecidomyiidae; genus Resseliella; species Resseliella maxima. The sequence continues at coordinate 18,727 of JAQOWM010000160.1, read as the reverse complement.
TAATAAGAGAAAAGATCACGTATCCTTTGCGAGTCTGGCGCAATATTATATATTTACTTGACAAAAAAAATTAAATAAATTCATGGTAATTATAATCATCAAACATAATAATAACAAACAAACAAAAAAATTGAACCAAAAAAAAAAAAAAAAAAAAAAACACAGAAATTAATGGAGGAAAAAGGGAAATAATTTCTGAGGGTGAGGAAATAATTTATAGAAATTAATACAAATAATAATAATTTCTAGAAATAATTTCGCTTCCCTCAGAAATTATTTCCCCAGGAATAACGGGGTCACGCAGGTTTCATCCAGTTGATCTTGACTTTGAATTGATTGATCGTTATCTTCGGCGGTTTTTTTCCGTTTACCACTAGACGAAACAGTTAATACGTTTGAGAAGCATCTGGCCTCAACATTTGATCCCTCTGAGAGCTCAATATCTGCTTCAAACAATAGCTTCCGGTAATCCTCAGTGCCTGAGTGTTTGGGTTTATAATTGTTCGAGTGCGTGAGTGCCCGAGTGCCTGAGTGCCTGAGTGCCTGAGTGCTCGAGTGCTTGAGTGCTCGAGTGCTTGAGTGCTTGAGTGTTTGGGTTTATAATTGTTCGAGTGCGTGAGTGCCCGAGTGCCTGAGTGCTCGAGTGCTCGAGTGCCTGAGTGCTCGAGTGTCTGAGTGCTCGAGTGCTCGAGTGCTTGAGTGCTTGAGTGCTTGAGTGCCTGAGTGTTTGGGTTTATAATTGTTCGAGTGCGTGAGTGCCCGAGTGCTCTTGTGCTCGAGTGCTCGAGTGCTTGAGTGCTTTGAGTGCTTTGAGTGCCTCGAGTGCTTTGAGTGCCTAGACTGCTTCTAGCGTATTGGAACTTCTTATGAAAAGTTATTTCGCCTTATGATTCAATGAATGTATGAATGTATGCATATGTCTCAGGTATCTCTCCCCTTGTATGCATGAGTGCCTGGGTGTCTCTTTATGCCCCTTTTTTTATTTAATGCCTTCCTTCTATCTTTTCATAGGTTTCTCTTGAATCTTTTAACTTAATTTGTTTCTTTCTTTCTTTTACTTCCAGATCATGTTAACCTGTAAAGTGGAAACCTGTGACTTTCAGTGTGAAAGTCTCCATGAGATGGCTGATCACTATCGTGATGTCCATGCTCTTCGTTGTTGCGTTACCGATGGTTGTCACACCATCTTTAGACTTCTTCGGTCTCTCAACGACCATTATACCCAAGTTCATCTAGGGATTCGCTATTGTTGCACCATCTGCGGTGTGCAATTTAACCAGCCTGGTTCTTTTTACCGGCATTCTAAAAGGGTTAAATGTGGTGGTCGGTTGTCCACTCTTGGTGGTATGTTACTTTTTCTTCCTTTTTCTTAATCTTCTTTTTTAATTTTCTCCTTTTTTTCTCTTTTTTCTTTTTCTTTTCTTTTCTTTTCTTTTCCTTATCTAGGTCTTGCGGTTCCTGTGGTTCCTGTGGTTTCGGCTGTTCGTGTCCGCGCTCCTGTCGTGTCTGCTGATGTTGTCCCAGATCCGGTTCCTGTGGTACCCCTTACTCTCCCGGTGTCGATCCCATTATCTGTTGTTTCGGTAACCGCTGATCCTCCCTCGGATCTAGGTAAGTCTCTAAGTTTATTTGTTTCTGTTTTCATTAATCTCCATACATTCGGTTTTGCTATTTTTTAGGTAACCTGAGCAGCTCAGTTGGCTAGCGTCAGTTGCCTAACGGTCGCACAAAAAACATCACAGCACATAAGTATCCTTGCGTTCGACGCTCGCATTCACAATGCAGTGAGAAACGTTGTTTGTGCGACCGTTAGGCAACTGACGCTAGCCAACTGAGCTGCTCAGGTTGCCTAAAAAATAGCAAAACCGAATGTATGTTAATCTCTTTCTTTTCTTTTTGATCCTGCTCCTGTTGTTTCGACCTCTGCCGTTCTGCCCTCTTTACCCAGTTTGGAGCCAGAACCAGGTAAGTTATGTTTTGGTTTTCCTTTTTGGTTTTATTTATCTTCTTTTTCTTTTCTCTTTTCAGATGTTCCTAAACCTGTAGTTCCGGTATCTGTTGCTGCTTCTTCCGTTCCGGTTCCTGACCCCGGTGAAGGTAAGTTAATTGTTTCCTTTCTTTCTATTTCAATTTTAATTTTAATTTCTTTCATTCTTTTCTTCTTTCTTTTTCAGGTCTCTCTTCATCTGAAGCTCGTGATCCTGTCAGTGGATTTGTGGACATTGCAACTCAAACTAATCGTAAGTGGTAATTTGCCTTTCTTATTTTCTTATTTTCTTATTTCTTTAATCACCTTTTTCTTTTATCTTTTCAGCCACCGTTGTACTTGATTTTACGGGCAACATAAAATTAACTTAACGAACGGACAAATAAAACAAATAGATAGTAGCACACAACTTACTCTCATGGATGGGTGGATTGCAGGGGAGAGTCTCCTCAAGTTGTTGCTAGACATTGACATACAGACATCATCAGCTTACTCTCAATGGTTGGATTTGTGGTGGTAGAGAGTTCCCATACAGCTGAAGGCACGGATCCCAACGGCACAACCAATGGGTTAGTAGGCCAATGAAAACCCTATTCAATCATAGATCCGCTATAACGCAGTGGTACGCGAGAATACGACCTGGGCGTGGACTAACACACCCGCTCCGAGCAAAGCCTTGGTCTACAATGGTAGGCTGAGTGTGATGTTCGACCCTTTATATCAGGTTGCCTAAAAAATAGCAAAACCAAATGTATGCCCATGCCTGACTTCTGTTGTACACAGATATTTCAAACTTACGAATACGCAGCATCATCTGCCTGATATAAATAATGAGAAGAATAATATTTCACAATAGTTCTGCTAATAAAGTAAATTTATTACAATAATAATTCAATAAAAAATTGATGCTGACATTAACAAAACCTTCCGGATTAATAAATGTTTCATGTTTTATTGTAGCGATTTCAGTTTTCAATTTTTCAACGGTCGACTGATCATTCCTCAGCTTGTTTATTGCTTCTTTTTATTTTCATGTGTTTTTTCCAAAGTTTCGATCTTTGTTAAGTACTTTTGAACATCGATATCATGTGCCAATTTAACTTTCAAAATTTCATTTTCTAAATCAGCTATTTTGGCTTCAAAAATTGCACATTCATTACAACTGGTCAAAGGAATTGGTAAAACATAATCATCATAACATTCGCAAACGCATTCAAATAATGTTGGAATAGCACCCTTTTTCAAACATTGATGTTTTCCTTTGATTTCTAAATCGGAAGATTGAAAATGTCTGATGCATATTATTTTCCTTGCTTGGTCGAATTTTTGGTACTTTTCAACTTCTTTTACTCACTTTTCATAGGTTTCTGGATCATACATCGGAAATCTGTGTTGAAAAAAAATTAGAAAAAATGGCATTTTTCAAATATTAATATTTCGTCAGTAAAATGACAAATAAAATGTCAGTAGATGGCGTTTTCAAGCCGTTTACAAGTTCTCAAGCTCTCAATCTCTCAAGTTAACAAGTTCACATTGAAATCGAAAATTCTGAAAACGAGTCAATTAATTACAATTAAATTTTGTTCAAACTCAAACAGTCATCTCATTCGCCTCTCCTCTTAGCTGCGTGCTCTCTCATATCTCCTACAAATAGGCGCTCTTTCCGACTATAGAGCAGAGTTGCTATTTGCGTATGTATGCGTGTGCGCTTGTGACTGAGTGAGTGTATCATGGAATATAGCACGCAAGACAAAGTGAGCGCACATACATACGCAAATAGCAACTCTGCTCTATAGTCGGAAAGAGCGCCTATTTGTAGGAGATATGAGAGAGCACGCAGCTAAGAGGAGAGGCGAATGAGATGACTGAACTCAAAGCAAATAATAACAAAAATGAAATTTTTATAATCATTGTATCGCACATGGTATCGCACATTATTTTACAGCAATTTTAATAAAAATTTGCTTTAATTATGATTTGAAATATAGAAAATAGAAAAAAAGAGAGAAAATAATTGAATAACAAATGGAACAATGGTTAATAATCATACTGTTTGTATTTTATTAACCAAAATAATTAAAATTAATAACGGTACAGTGATTTTGACGCAACACTGGATGGTGCACGCATTTGAACAATTTATAATTCTATTTTTTTCAAGTTAAATATTGTACACGACAATTGCCTTCTCTCAATTATTTTATTAATTTTTGTTAAACAAATCCTGCTTGTTATTGTTGAAATTTCAATTCAAAGCTAAAATATTAGCTTATTTGATTTTAATCGACTTGAATTTTCAAACAATGTTAAAATGTATGATATTTAATAAAAGTAAATTTTCCGAAAATGTGCAAGAGATAATGCAATTCTGTAACAAATAAAACAGAACAATTCACAAGGAAATTTCTTATAGTAGAAATTGCATAACACTTCTGGATTGAATATGAATGCAGAGTCAGGCATTAAAGAAAAAATGCGTTAATAACGCGCATTATTTGTAGCGAATTATTTATTTTCATTAAAAAATTTATTGCGTTACTTTTTGCGTTATTTAGCGGTAAGTGTAGCGAGTAACGCAGGATTAGTCGAAAAATGTAGCGTAAGTAAACAATGCAAATTATTTGTGTAGTGCGAGTGGAACGAAAAACATGTAAACATATAGTTGTCACGTTCACTCATCATGTTTGCATGGTTTTCGTTTCCTTTGTCATCGCATCACAAAATTTTTTTTGCATTCATCAATCTCAAATAAAAAATAAAATAAAAATTAAACATACAAAAAGAAAATAGAATGAATATTTTTCTATGGATTTATCTATTTTTTACGATTTCAAAAATAAAATAAATTTAAATAAATTGGAATGTCACTCATACTCTATGCGATGAACGCACCCAATGGATTGACACTTGACTGACATTTCAACCGGCATACTTGTTACGCTTCTATTCATACAACATACGTTTACATATCTCAGTGAAAATTTAATGAATTTTTAGTTTTCATTTATATCATATATGTATGTATAGAATTTTTTTTTTTTCTTATTGAGAAAAAAATATTTATACTCGTAAAGTGAAAACTCGAGCGAATTCATAAAGGTGATATATATTTTTTTAATAACGTTGTAACATTGTAAATTTATTGCAATTTGTGTGTTTCTATTTCAAACTAAATTGTGAACAACTTTGAATTGGTATGACAATTGAAATTGACATGATCAAATTAGAAGAAAAATGCAACAAATCAAACAAACTTTAAATTTACACATTTTCTTCGTCATATTCGCGATTTTTACGATTAGTGTCAATAACAAATTCGTTTTCTTCCGACCATGGCAAATGTTGATGTTCTTGCAAAAATGTATAGCATTTTTGCCCCAACACACATGATGTTTCTTCACAAAACATATTTGAAGTACAGATCATTTGACTGAAAACATTTTGACGTACGAATGATTTATATTTAACAAAGAAAATACACCATAATTCAATATATTCATATAAGTTTCAGTATCAATGGATTATTATTGTTATTGTTGTGTTAACAAACTTCATGAGATCATCGTATTCAATTTTATCGTATCGTATTCAATTGAAATTGATGTGAAGGCATCTTTAACCAATACAACTTGATCGGCTTGAAACAATATCAGCTATAGACGCACTTGCTGTTTTGAATGAAATAAACAATGTTGCTCTCGTTTTTGACACTTGTTGTGTTGGAATTCACCATTATGCATCTTATTGACAGTGTTTCTGCAATTTCACAATAATTACGACGCAGTTGTCATACAGAATTCAGTCAATTAACAATGGGTCACCTCAAACCATTAACAGAGGCGGAAACAGCCAAAATATCCACACTAAAAGATTACATGAAGATGTCAAATCGTCAGATAGCAAAAGAAATTAACCGAAGTGAAAAAGTAGTGCGATATTTCCTAAAAAATCGCGATAATTATGGACAAAACTACAAAAAAGGCCAGCCATCAACTGTATCAACGGCACAAAAACAGCGTTTAATTCGAAATGCGGTGAAAAGTTTCAAGTCTGCCCGGCAATTAACGGCTGAAAACAATTTACCCGACGTGCCCAGCAAATTTTTGAGCGGTTCCCAACGCTTAAAATACAAGAAAATGAAGCGCAAGCCAATTTTGTCACCAGCCAATATTGAGGGTCGTAAGAAGTTCGCTCTTGATCACATTCATTGGACAAACCATTGGCGAAAATTTTTTTTTCTGATGAAAAAAAGTTTAATTTAAATGGTCCAGATGGTTTTGCCTATTATTGGCATGATTTACGTACCGAAGAAAAGATTTTCAGTAAGCGCCAATCTGGCGGTGGTTCTGTGATGGAATGGGGAGCCATTGGTTATTTGAAAAAGATACCTTTGTCATTCATTTCAACCAGAATGAACGCAATTCAGTACCAGGAGATGGTCGGCCCTCATTTCCCAGCATATGGCTATGAATGCGCAGGTTTAGGCCGGCAATTGATACAAGATAATACCCCAATTCACGTGGCCAGGTCAACTTTGGCCGATTTTGAGCAGCGTGGAATCAACATTTTCGACAAATCGCCATCCAAATCACCAGATATGAACATTATTGAGAACGTCTGGTCGATTTTAGCTCGAAAAGTTTTGAAAGAAGGTCGACAATTGAACACAAAACAAGAATTGACGGCGGCCATCGAGGCGTCTTGGCAAAAAGTCCCAAGGACAAAATCGAATCACTGTATGACAGTCTCCCGCGTCAAGTCATCGCATTACATGATGCTAAAGGCAAATGGAACAAGTATTGATTTAAGTTTCCCAAAAAATTTGATTTTTATAACCATAAACTGCAAGTGCGTCTAACCTTATTTCGAGCATTTAAATTTGAAAAAATTCCAAATAAATAAATAAACAAACAAACAAAACAAATTAAATAAATGAAAAATTGTTCATTTGTCAAAAATCGCAATGAAAATTTCACTCAATTCAAACCAACTTTTCAGAGAAATACCAAAAGGTAAAATGCAAAAACAATCGCCAAACAAGTGACTTCTACTTTTCCGCACACATCACTGTGTGAATAGAAATTAAATAGTTCGAAATGTCCAGAAGTGCCAGTCTTGCAGCATTAAAGGTACACAATATGAGCATTTTGTTGTCATTCCCATACATGGGCAAGGGGTAGGGTATTTGGGTTTTACCCCCCCCCCCTGAAATTCTCCGAGAGGACCCCCCCCCTCTTCAATTTTGTATACAAAAATTGCAAATTGAAGAGCTAAAAAAAAAAAAAAAGGTCTTCAATTTCGAAATCTAATTGAAGAGCTAAAAAAAAAAAAAGGTCTTCGTTCTTGAAACAATTGAACGCAAAACACTCTACTTTTCACTTTTCAAAAGATATGACGATTTATATTCTGTCACTGTTGACTTTGCATATATAAACTGTGTACGTCGCAAAAGTGAGTGTTGTGCACGACTCAATTCACAACTCACCGATTTTTTTGAGTCATTTTGTTTCTTGCTTTTCGTGCACAACTCTTTTGCGATTGCGACGTACAAAGTCTATATGACCTAAATGACTTCCATTATTGCTGGCAATGAAGATTTCAAATTTATAATTTTCATTCTATGCATTTCATATATTGTCTTTGTTTTTGGGCCGGATGAATTAGATTATTTTGCTGCAGCAAAATATGCGAAAAAATGGATTGATGGTGGTCATTACCCGACAGATAGTGAAATTGGTATACGTAAAGAAGATACCATTTCACATAGCTTGTTGGAGGAAGAAAATGTGTTAAGCAAAAAGCAATATCTTTTGAAGAGCACAATATTTTAATCATTAAAATAAGATAAAAATAGATGAACTCGTAAGTTTGTTCTTTTTCGCTGTAGAAAAATAATAAAATAATAATATCGAATGAAAAAAGTGAAAAGTGTGTTTTGCGTTCAATTGTTTCAGAAACGAAGACCTTTTTTTTTTTTTTTAGCTCTTCAATTAGATTTCGAAATTGAAGACCTTTTTTTTTTTTTGCTCTTCAATTTTTCAATTTTCGAAATCGAAGACCTTTTTTTTTTTTTTTTTAGCTTCAAAATTTCAATCCGAATTTACCCCCCCCCCCCCCTGCGATTCTATACCTTGCCCATGTATGGTCATTCCCTCAGAGAAAACTATAATTTTCTCGAAAAAATACCAACAATTTGAAATATTTGAGAATGAAAACGAAAGTCCTCTTCTAACTGAATGATCGTGAAACTACGATGAAGTAAAACTATTTGATGATAATATTTAGTTGAAAACAAGTAAAATTCCAAACTTTTTTCTGGAAAATTAAAGAAAAATAAACAGTCTTACACACAGAATAAAAATTATGCACTATTCACAACCGTACGTTGTAATTGCCAAAATTCCAACATTTTCTGTATGAAGGTTGTGAATTGTCCAACAAATGTTGAAAAGATGGAGTATTCACAACCTCCATACAAAAAATGTTGGAATTTTGACAATTACAACGTACGATTGTGAATAGTGCATAAATTTTTTTTTCTGTGTACTTTCATAAGATGAGCTCCCAACAAAGGTGCCTTGTTTTCTACACTGACAATATTTAGGTTATGTTTTTTCCAACCATTCGTTGGAATTAACGTCATTCCAACCAAAAATGTTCATTGTCCAACCAAAATTGTTCATTGTTGGACAAACTTGGTATTGAAAAAAAATCCAACCATTGTCGGACAATGAACAATTTTGGTTGGAATGACGTTCATTCCAACGAATGGTTGGAAAAAACATAACCTAAATATCGTCAGTGTATGTAAAAACAATGCAAAAAAATAATAATTTCATTCATAATTTGTGGTGAAAATGTTAATTTGTATTTTATTCTTGCAAATGATTGTTATAATTCAGTAAAATTTTCAAATAAATGTTGAAATTCTTCGATTGTTTATGTTCAATGGCGATGTATTTCATTATTTTCCATACTGTTTGCCATTGTTCGATTATGCTTTCGATAATTTACATTTTCGTTTATAGATTGTGCGGCTCGTTTGCTTTGCGATTTGGCTCTTCTTGCGATTCGGTTTATATTTGGCCGATGTAGAATCGTTCGTAATGTTGGTTGTCCAACACATTTCTTCTGGCGTTTTGCCTTTCATCATATTTGCGATCACTGTGTTTAATGTGTTCAACAAATATATAAGAATAATCGAAATCAGTCATTTTCTCGAAATTGGCATAGAATTTGGTTTGAAAAATATAGCTGAAAATAAACTCACCTTGATCGACATTAAAGAACTCTTTGTCTCATGCACACATGACATAATCTCCTTGCTCATTTTGTTGATTTTCTTCAACGACAGGATCATCTTTATGATATTCGGCCCATTTCAAAACAAGACGAAACATATTTGATTTAACAATCTTCACTGGCACAATTGCCCCTTCTTTCTTTGCTATACAGCAATCTTTAACCAATGTTCGAGGATGCTTGAACATTTGGCAATTTCCACATCGGTTTCGAAAATTTCACCATCGGCTGTTTGCAACTTAATCATTGGCATCTGAAAATATACAAGAGAAAAAGAATTTATTATTTTGTTGTTTGAATTTGATGGAAATCAAAGCTTTTATGTTAAAAAGAATTGTAGGATTAAACTTTTGTAAAAAAAAATGCAAAATTATTTTTTTTTTTTGCAAAATTATTTTGTTGAATGTCGAAACAATGAGGCAAATTAACATATAATTTCAACTGTGAAACTAAATCACACACAAGTTCAACGCCATCTACAACCGCACTCAAATGTACATGTAATATCATATCGATGTGTGTCTTCACTAAGAAAGTTGGAAAACAGTATCTATTGATGTTATGTGGTCTTCATATTTACGTTTGTAGAGGGCGTTAAATTTTGTCTATCACCATAATTTGTCTCATTGGTCGAAACGAAAGAAAAAACGTAAAAAACTTAACTCAAAATTTTACTGCGATTAACACTGTTCGAGTTGAGCTAACTGTGATAACAAGCGACTTGCTACTTTGACAAACACGAGTTGAATGATAAACTCAGCAGAAAATGTTCGGCTTTTATTCCATTTTGAATTGTCAATTTGCACCTGTTTTTCTTGTTCGTCTAATGATGCTTCCTAATGCATTATGCTTGAAAAGTTCGTTCATATATGAAATGAGTTTATTGCGGGTCATTAGTGATTAAAAGTAACAATGTAAACCTTGTGTACACCAGTGGTCGCAATAAAAATCTGAAGAAGCCAAAGTGATATTGCAGCATTGTGTGGTTGCGAAGTCGCTTCAGCAAAGAAATGCATGTTCCTTACGCCATCTCTACGAGTATGGTGTGAATTTAAATGAATATCAACCAAATTTGCGAAAGTTCACACAGTAGACATTCATGCCGTGGGCAAGTACATTAATGTACGACGGCATAAGTCTTACGACGTTACATTGCAAACGATCTCTATCAATCATATATACACTGAATTGCACATACACCATTACGGAATGCAAACGACAAATCGTATCTTTTTGCCGTTTCCGTTGGTATAGTCAGTATACATTGATAAATCGTATAGGTGGTGTCAATGTCTTGAAATCAAAGCTCTTTAATCATTACACTTTCAGCAGCTTACAAAACGAAGCGTATCTCAAATACCGATGAATATTTTGACGTGTAATTTGGTATGGAGGTCAAAGACAGAAGAAATTCCCAATAACCAATAAATTAGTTAAAAAACGAGCACATAATTTCGCTGACTAATAATTGTCTCGCTAATTTTTTTCACTTTTTGATTTCATGGCAACGCTTGGAAACTTGGACCGATTTTAGGAAAGAGATTCTCGGTTGGATTCCAGCTGGCTATCAAAACACTAAAATTGAAAGCGTTCTTTACACCAGTAAGTTATTTGTTGATTGGCTCGAAAGTTGGTTTGAATTGAATATAATTTGGCCTAATCACTTGGTTCATTTGTTTTTTTAGTTTATGTTGACGATCATGGAAATTATGTCCCGCGAATCAACGGTACTCTGCTGTCCGTCGACGAAGATTCGTGGTTGAATGTATACAATGATCGCCAAACTGAAAATTTTATTGTCAATATACAAGCTGAATAAAAAATGTAATGTAGACTGAATCACGTTGTTTTTATGTTGAATGTATTCAAAAAACAAAAAAAGGTGCATTCCGGTCAACAAATGCAGAGCACAAAATAAATTCCAAATAGAAATGTGTATTTAGAAAGTGAGAACATTGAGCGGTCACTCGATGGCATATTTTATAGTTTATTTATAAATCATATGGATGATGGATATATCAAATAGTCAACAAATTCAAATAAAATCAAAGGCGCATTTGCTAAACATCTTTATTAAACATATTTTAATTCAGGCACTATGAGCAAAATTTATTTTACACTAATTTACACTAACAACAAGTGTCATCACAGAAAAATTCACCATCTAATGACTGATTACAGAACTATAATACTGCTACGTACAAAGTAATGTTTGTGTGTTTGTCTCTTTTTCACACTCATAGGTTGTATAGAAAGTTTTATATCAAGTCACTAGATGGGCGTTTTCTTATGATGTAACATTATTCATAGGTCTTGTTTTAATTGCTCTCAGTTCTTTCGGATCGTAGTATTTTATACAATATTTGGTTTTGTTTCAATTTCTTTTTCAATCTTTTGTGTGGTTTATTTACTGCATTGAACAAAATACATTCAAAAACACATTCAAATTCAGTGATCTCATTTATACTCCACACTCACAAAGTCAAAGAAAATAACTTCATTGCTGTTTGTGTGTATAATACTTTTCAATGTTCTGCAGACATATTTCAAAATGATTTCATAAAAGAGAGGCGAATGACAAGTTGAAATATATTCCAATACATACACGCGCATGTAGGAGAATTTTAGAGTGAATAGTACGACTATATTGTACGAGATGAAATATTGCCAACCAGTTGATACCCGGCAATTAGATTTTTTACAACATTGATATGTACAATAATACTGAAGTTATTATTGCGCTTGATATTTCAAACAAAAAACCTAAACCACCATAACCTTATATCTATTGAGTAGATCGAAAGGAGAGTATGTTTTTGTTCAGCTGTGTATTCAGCTATAGCTGAACAAAAACATACTCTCCTTTCGATCTACTCAATAGATATTTAGTTAATATCACATTGTTCAAATAAGAAAACTAAGTTCATAATATCAAATTATCGGAGTTGATTCATTCAAATAATTTATCTTATCTTTGTATTGTGTCAAAATGTGGTTTGATTCTTTCTCCATTTATATTCAACATAGTTGTTCGGTGGTTAAAAGAACACACAAAGCAATATTTTTTTTTTGAATTTCAGTTGCTTGTTAAAAATATTTTTATAAATACAATTTTCTGTCTTTTCATTTTTTTATTATTTATTTATTTATTTCACCGTCAAAAACTTATTGAATATACATATTTTTACATTGAGATCATGAAAAGCTTTAACAAATTTCAAATACATTATCAGGCAGTTTGAACAATTTTTTTTAAATTCACTTCTATTAGCACATTCTATAAATAACCTCTTAATAACATTAGCAAATTTACAAAGAAGCTGTTAGATTTCATTTGACATTTTGCCTATTGCATGAAAATTTACTATGTCATAGGCATTTATATATCAGCTTCTTTACAAATCAGCGTAATAGGAGCATTTGTGTTTCTACTTAAGCTACTTGTGACTCTAAAAAGTTCCGAAATACGAAAATTACGCGGATTAGGATTTATATAAAACGATTTTTTTTACAAAGGGACAATGCATTCTATCACATAACAACTCATACATAAATAATAGAGCGAAATTAATTCTGCGACAACTGAGCATAGTCATATTCAACGATTTTAGGCGATCATCATAGGGCGAAATTTGGTAATTGTTTGACACATTCGGATACTCACGGAGCGCATACATTGAAAATTGACGCTGAATTCTTTCGATCGAATCAGATTTGGTTGAGGAGATGTTAAGCCATACAGTACTAGCGTAATCCAGATTTGGTTGAACAAATGCCAAATAGATCGTTCTCAGTGTGATTTGATCATCAATGTCGCGTGAAAAACATTTAACAAAACCCAATGCTGAGCTAGCTTTAGAGATGATTAAATCAGTGTGAGTTTTAAAATTCAGTTTATTATCGATCAGCACACCCAAATCTCTCTGTTCCGTAGAATTAACCAATTTGTAATCACCATAATAATAGTTCGGTTTAGGTTGAATTCTTCCTCGGTGTATCGATAAAATTGAGCACTTGTCAAGATTAAGATATAAATCATTCGATTATTCTTATGTATTTAGTAAATATATTATTTACAGGGACTTTGTTTGAAATAATATTCGCTGCCAATTATTTATACATAAAAAAATTGTTGGACACATTAAACACAGTGATCGCAAATATGATGAAAGGCAAAACGCCAGAAAAAAATGTGTTGGACAACCAACATTACGAACGATTCTACACCGGCCAAATATAAACCGAATCGCAAGAAGAGCCAAATCGCAAAGCAAACGAGCCGCACAATCTATAAACGAAAATGTAAATTATCGAAAGCATAATCGAACAATGGCAAACAGTATGGAAAATAATGAAGTACATCGTCATTGAATATAAACAATCGAAGAATTTCAACATTTATTTGAAAATTTTACTGAATTATAACAATCATTTGCAAGAATAAAATACAAATTAACATTTTCACCACAAATTATGAATGAAATTATTATTTTTTTGCATTGTTTTTACATAGAAAACAAGGCACCTTTGGTGGGAGCTCATTTTATGAAAGTGAGACTGTTTATTTTTCTTTGATTTTCCAGAAAAAAGTTTGGAATTTTACTTGTTTTCAACTAAATATTATCATCAAATAGTTTTACTTCATCGTGGTTTCACGAACATTCAGTTAAAAGAGGACTTTTGTTTTCATTCTCAAATATTTCAAATTGTTGGTATTTTTTCGAGAAAATTATAGTTTTCTTTGAGGGAATGACAACAAAATGCTCATATTGTGTACCTTTAATGCGACAAGACTGGCACTGGACATTTCGAACTATTTAATTTTTATTCACACAATTGTAATGAAAATTTCACTCAATTCAAACCAACTTTCCAAAGAAATACCAAAAGGTAAAATACAAAAACAATCGCCAAACAAATGACTTGTACTTTTCCGCACACATCACTGTGTGAATAGAAATTAAATAGTTCGAAATGTCCAGAAGTGCCAGTCTTGCAGCATTAAAGGTACACGATATGATTTGGATTGGTGTGTTGTTATTGTTGTCGTTTCTCTCGTGATAATTTATGTTTCAATTTGTTAATTCATGGATTTTTTTTATTCGGTACAGTGTCTTCATTGTTTGCACCATCCATCCTCCTGTCTGATTATTTCTTTTTCTCCTCCTAAGTTATCGTCTTCCAAATCGAAAATCTCGCGAATTCTCTGAGGCGTCTGTCCTTTCATTATGTCTGCTACAGTTTTGGTAGCCATTTGGAACAATCCATTGATGTCCAAATAATTTGCGTCCGCAATGAGATGGAACAAAGTTGCTAAAATGAAACCAAATCCAAAAAAAAAAAAAAAAAATGAAAAAATTAATAAATTTCCAGGAAAATACGGGAAAAATACATAGTTCAGCCATTCGTTGAAACAATGTGTTTCACTTACAATGATCAACATTCAAGAAATTTTTGTCCCATTCAGGTATTACAACTTCTTGCTTTACATGTGATGTTCGACCCATTCCAAAACGAGACGCAAAGTCTCTGCATTAGCATCGTCTCCATTTAAATCTAAACCAATACCAGCTTCCAATATTCCATTGATGACGCTCGAACACTTCGCGATTTTAACATTGATTTCGATTATTTCGCAGTCTTTTGCTTACAATCAAAGTCTGATTATACTATATAACAATGACAAATTTTAGTGGCTTACGCCATCTGAATAAAGTTCCAAACAAATCACCACAACATGCAATATATTTTATATGAACAACGGCAAACGGTATGTAAGAGTCTGTGTGTACACAGAGCTGTTGTTCATATGAAATGTATTATTATTATTAAATTAATAAGATTTTTAATATACAATTAATAAGATAAAACTATCCAATTAACTAGAAATTTCGAAATTGATAAGATAGAAATCACCTTCATTACAATATTTTTCCAACAATAAAATGATCAAAATATTTCACAATTGTTGAAAAAAAAAAAAAAAAAAAAATTCCGGGTGTTTTTTTATTTTTTAATTTTTATTGTAATTTTTCAATTCAACCCTTTTTATTCAAAATTTAATTCACATTTATATGTTTTGATACAAAGTATTGATTTGGATTGGCTTTGTGCTCTTCTATTTCTATTGCTATTGTTGTTGTTGTCGTTTCTCTCGTGATAATTCTTGTTTTGATTGGTTTATTCATGGATTTTATTTATGGATGGACACCAATGCTATTTTTCTACTCTTTCACTAATTTTTGCTAATATTCTCAAATGAAAAAAAAAAATCTCATTTGAAATACATTGGACAGTGTATTTTATATGAACGGTTTTCGGTCCTAAAGAATGTATAGACACAACATATTTTATACGGAGGAAGAAATGTACAGATCCAATGTATTTAGATAGGAAAAATGGTTTACAAACAAACAAAACAAAATGTTTCACATTTTATATGGCCGCATAAATCTTCGTATAAAATACATTATCCAATGTATTTAAAAATAGTAATTTTTTGTTCTGCTAATTTGCTGTTTTCACTAATATTTCGCATTGGGAATGCTAATTTGTCCATGATGGTAGGCCTGTCCGTGGTACAGAGTCTTCTTGTTTGCAATATTCATCCTCCTGTCTAATTATTTCTTTTTCTTCTTCTGTGTGATCATCTTCCAAGTCGAAAATCTCCCTGGGGTGTATGTCCTTTCATCATGTTTGCTACAGTTTGGGTAGCCATTTGAAACAATTCATTGATGTTCAAGTAATTGGCGGCCGCAATGAGATCGAACAAAGTTGCTAAAATGAAATCAAATCAACAAAAAAAAAAAAAAAAAAAAAAAAAAAACAAACGAAAAAATTAATACATTTCTAGCAAATGACGGAAAAAATAGTCAATCGTTAAAACAATGTGTTTCACTTACATTGATCAACATTAAGGAAATTTTTGTCCCATTCAGGTACCTTCTGCTCAAATATGAACGAGACTGATTCAATAAAACACAAACGGTTAATTATTCTTCAATATTTATTTTATCCCCATCAAAATATTCACCATCGGAGGCGATACACATACGCCAACGTTTTTTTTTTTTTTTTTAATTTTTTTTTTTTTTTTTTTTTTTTTTCCTTTTTTTTTTTTTTTTTTTTTTTTTAATTTTTTAATTTTTTTTCTTTACGGTTATTTAATTTTGCATTATTTAATTTTCTAGATGCTATCCAATGGATCATAATATCTGATATTTTGTCGTATGGCTGATGCGTCGTGTGCTCAGTATCGAAACGTTGAATTCACTTCACTGGCATACTTGCTACATGTTGTGCGCATGAAAAGTGAAGAGAATGTATTAGAGCAGCGTTCAACGTTTCGATACTGGGCACACGACGCATCAGCGATACGGCAAAATATCGGGATATTCATGCCATCCATCGGATAGCATCTACCGATATTACATTGTATGGAAATGAATGAAAGTCAATTGGATCGATCAATTGCTATTTTACGAAAACGAAAGCAATTACTGGAGTTACAAGCGGAAATTAATGCTTTAACTCAAGACGAAGTAACTGTGAATCGTAGTAGTCATTCTGATGTTATTCAACCAACTGATGTTCCAACTGAAGCAAACCGGGCAAACATACGAGGACCACCACCAGTGCAAGCACCTCGGTTAGCTGATGTTAGTGTGGTTGAATCGATGATGGTGATGACAATTATGATATTGTCAAGTGTTTCGATGATATCGAAGATGCATTTGATGTACTGGCGTTTGATGAACGGCTTCGATTTGTTGCATGTCGACGATTGACTGAGGGCACTGCAAAAGCATTTCTGCGAACGCAACGATCGATTAGCACTTACGACCGATTGAAAGTGGCACTGATGACTGAATTTAAAGTACGACAAACGATTCAAGATGTATATGTCAAACTGCGGTCACGACGAATTTTTCCTGATGAATCGATGAAACGGTACATTATCGAGATGCAAGAAATTGTATCACATGGGAATGTACCAGAAGGTGAACTGGTTGATTTAATTATCGAAGGTGTGACGAAAAAATACGCTGATGCAACAATGTTGTGGGGTGCCACTACCATTGAACAACTGAAGTTATTAGGTGAGCGGTGGTCACGCAAGCGCCAGCGTACTACTCAACCAGAACGCTCAACTGCCGTCAATCAACGAACTGGTGTTGCTCCAGCAAAAGCATCTGCAGCACGACACAATGTGCAATCAACTGCTGGTCCATCTGCTGTCTCAACTGATGCACAACCAACTGATCTAGGGGCTGTCCGTTGCTACAATTGCCAGAAATTCGGTCACTATAAAGCATACATTCGGTTTTGCTATTTTTTAGGCAACCTGAGCAGCTCAGTTGGCTAGCGTCAATTGCCTAACGGTCGCACAAAAAACATCACAGCACATAAGTATCCTTGCGTTCGATGCTCGCATTCACAATGCAGTGAGAAACGTTGTTTGTGCGTCCGTTAGGCAACTGACGCTAGCCAACTGAGCTGCTCAGGTTGCCTAAAAAATAGCAAAACCGAATGTATGCTATAAAGGCAATTGTCCGTTACCTGTTTTACCTGATGGTGCATGCTTCAAGTGTGCTTCGATGCAACATATTTATAAGAACTGCCCGAACCGTGCATCCGTAAAGGAAACTGCTGCTGCCGCCATACGTGACGATGATGTTGTGATCGAGAGCATGGAAGAACTGAAAATTGTAAGTGTTGCATTTAAATTTGATGAATTTGGCTTCAGTGAGTTTACCCCTTGTTTGTCTCTTCTTGATTCCGGTAGTCCCCGTAACTTCGTGCGTAAATCGTGTGTACCAAAGTGTCATGTGCCTGCTGAACCAAAGATTGATATCGGCTGTAAGGGGCTTGGACAAGTGAAACTGATGTCATACTGAGAAAAATCAAAGTAGGCAAACGATAAAAACTTAGTAGGCAAAATATTAAATTACATACTATGTTTTCAATCCGTAGGCAAAATGCCATTTTACCAACACTACATTAATAAAGGTGGTAATTTGACATTTTACCTTCTTTGATGAAAACATGGACTGTAAAATGATGTTTTACTGCACATTGCCTACGCATTTCATCTTTGTTGATTTTTTTTTTTTTTTAGTTTGAAAAAAATTGAATCTTAAATTCCACACACATTTATTCAAAATACACAAGACACGTACAATTCTTTATACGAAATAAATTCAAGTTCATAAATCATTGATTTTCAGTTCACTTTTTTTTAAATAAATCTTGTATCACACGAAACATACAATCAAAAACATAAATATCGATCTTATTCTTAAATAATTCGTCCGTTTTAATTATGAATCTGACCGATTTGACGTTAATTACAATGAAAAAAAATAATTAATGTTTGCACAAAATGGAAATAAAGAAAACAACCAAACAAAAATACTACTTTGAACACAATGCTTGTTA
>JAQOWM010000015.1:0-24275 GCA_029041755.1 Resseliella maxima | reverse complement strand
TTTGGGTGCCCTTAATGTTTTGGCCGATTACAATACTTTTACGCAGAACATGTTGTGTGCGGAAAAGTAAAATTGCGCGTTATTGTTTTCGGGATTAATGCCGGACTCTGAAGTAGGGTTTATCGTTTGGAGAATTTTTTGCTCTACATAGTCATAACCTAGCTAGCACATCCTAAATGATACATTCACAGCGGTTTTAGGCGTTTTAAACCATTGTTGATGAAACTCGGAGTTAAATTGAAACGTTTGCACTGAGTTAGGGACCAAACGTCAGCTCTGATTCTAGCTATTTTTATTGCATTTTGATTGTCAATCTGATGATGTTGCTTATGAAACAACGAAACAATTGTAATTTTTTGAATAAAAAATTCTTTTAAATGACTATAAGTTGTTTTAACCTATTTCAACTCATTAAATTAATTTATTGAAGTCATTTGTCACTCAAACGAAACTTTATTTTATTAAAGAAAGTATTGTCAATTAAAAAAAGAATAGAATGAAAAACAATTTTATTTGAATTTCTTTGTCATTTTTAATTATTAACAGCGATGACGATGACAACTGCTGTAATATATCAGTAGCTACAATAAAATAAACGTATCACATTTTATACTCATTAGGGTGGCCTCCAAATGCAAAAAGTTGGGAAATATTATAAAAATGGTGTGTGCAAAGTTTCAGCTTCATATCTCGACGGGAAACAGTGCCGACCGACCGATTTGTGTATCTTAGTAGGCCCCATGTGAAATATACTAAAATTATTCATTTTTTCTCCAGTTCTTCGGCCAATAACTAAATAAAATACGTCTCAATTGCAAGTATTATTATTGTTTTCGACTTTATTTACTATTTAAAATATTTTTTCAAGTGTTTGGACATCAAAAAAATTAAATTTATGGTCAAAACTGATGAAAATGCTCAAAAAATCAATGAAATTTGACAAAAAATAGGATTTTATTCATTTTTTTTTTTGCAAAATCGCACATTCATATGACATGAAATAAATCTCGTTTTTCGTCTAGATATGAAGCTGAAACTTTGCACACACCATTTTTATAACATTTCTCAACTTTCTAGGGTGTGGGAGAATAAATATCTCAACTTTTCGCATTTGGAGGCCACCCTAATACTCATACATGCGCACAATTCTGTAAAATAGAGGAAAGAATTCGCATTTCTGTGGAAAACACCTTACACAGAAGTAAAAAGCAATTTTTAACAAATTCGAAGTCATTTTCGGTTAACTTTAAATGGAGAAAAAGATATTGTGCTTATATAGAGTTATAATTCATTTTATTTTGATGTCGAAAACGCATTTTCTCTACAAGTTTTCTTTCCAAGGAAAATCTCAAAGCTTGGGACTACTTTATTTAGAGAATCAGTGGTTTTGATTATGGAAAAACGTAAAACATGTTAATTTAAGATAAAATGTATTGAATTCGTAACAGAAATTGGATAAATTGTATGCGTTAGATTTGCGGTGCGCAAAAGTTCATCTTACGGATGTGAGACATCTTGTTTAATATTTGAAATTTAAATGTAAATTCCATTTGAAAATAAGAATTTTATTTACGTATTTTACGCACAGCTGAAATGTTGTTTAAATTTAGTTCTTTCTGCAATTTTTGTTCAGTTCATCAAGATGAAGCTATTAATTCAAATCGTATTGGTTGCTATTTGCGCATATAACGTAAGTAAATATCAAATTAAAGGCAATATTTAAACGTCGAAATAACGTTAGTCACAGACACGATGTTGTATATAAACGAAGAAAAGACAGGAAGCGGTACATAAACAGCAGATAAAGTAAGATCTGATACGTAACGTATTCGTGTATTGCTTATGTATCTCTTCTTCTTTCATCATAAATTTCATGCTGTGTGAATAGTAATGACGCAATTTTTTGCATTTTTTTCGATATTTTTTTCTGCAAAATAATGCATGCGAGAAATGTAGATTATATTAATTTCTAAATATGAATTGTTAAATTCAATACAGCTTTGCATACATTTATCGATAGAAAGTGTAAATTCTCTTTTCATCCAAAATTCAGGTGCATTCCTCAATGTTTCCAAATAATCCAGTGGGAACGAATTTCAATGAAATTTATCCCGTGCATAGAGGAATACAGGCTATAATAAAAGATTTCAAAATGTCCAAAAGTTTGGATATGGGAATACGAAGACAAATTCAAGTTATCCCACATAAATACACACAATCATTTGAATCTATCATTGGTAAAATTGAGACATTGGTTGAAACGTACGGTAAATGTCTTCTCAAATTCAACCGGCAATACGCTACACTTAAGAAACTTTATCCAAATGATCAATCGCCATATGAAAATATTGTTGCAAAATATAAACCAAAAATAGAGTCATTGGGTTCAAACATTCGTGCGGCCATGGTATTAGTGAAGCAAGAAGCAGAACCAACAAAACAACTTATTGAAAGTATTGCAAAAGATTTGAAAGGTGGTAAAAAGAAACCGTCTGGATTGTCAGAAAAAATTAATCAATTTAATGCTAAATTGGACATTATTTTGAATCATAAAGAAACGATAAAAGGACTCACAGCCCGAGCTAAATGCCCAAGTGTTTTTGATTTTAGAACAACAGTTCTTTTAAATGTTGGCAAAATGGACAAAAAGGCTCAAACTTTGAACGAAACAATGTTTGATAAATGGTATCTTTCTGAGGATTTGGTGGGGATAATTGAAAAAACATATAATGAAGTAACTGATAATCTTAAATTTCTCGGTTCGGAAATTGATAAATTGAATACCAAAAATGATTCGTTGAAAAAATTCCATGCAAAAATGACAAATGATTTAAGCGAATGGTTTAAATCAATATGGAAAGATCTTAAACAATTATCACTTGCGAATGAAAGATGTCTTTTGACATTTGATCTTTTGTATCATGAATTCAAAAAAACCTTCACTTACGAAAGTCAATTTTATACAAGATCGCGCAAATGGAAGGAGGCTGTTCTGGATACTTGCCCAATTATGAATACATATTCCGATCAAATCTATAATCGGATGGAAGATATTGAAAAAATCATAAACAGCATTACAATCGAAATGAGGAAATCAAAGGACAACTGGCCATCATTGAAAACTAATATGGATGAATGGGAGAAAATTTTAAGACACCTCAATATCATGACCAAAACAGTTGAAAGCATTAAAAGAAGATTCAAGTGTCCCAGTATCGAAGACTTTGCTGCTGATATGGATCAATGTTAGTTGGTAGACTAATTCGTATGAATTTTTTCTGATTTTTTTTTCATTTTTTAATTTTTTGATGAGACATTTCATGAGGACAGACAAAATGTCTGGAGTAATTGAGATTTTATCAGATTCTTTCGATAAAAAAAAACAGATTTTGGCATCCATTTCAAGTAAACTACTGCAGTGACTTTGGTTTCAACTCTTACTTTCAAAAGTAACTTTGCAAAGCGAATTTGTGTGTTCGGTAGCACGCATACAACGCGCATACGGCCCACTCTACTTACAAAGTGACTTTGCAAAGTTACTTTTGAAAGTAGTATGTTGAAAGCAAAGCCACTGCAGTAGATTAATTTCAAGTTGATATTTTCAACAATTTACTTATATTTTGAAACTAAACTTTTGAATAAAAAAATTGGTTTTGAATAAAATAAAATAAATTAAATTGTATTTATTACTGCTTTTGTTGATGTCAGTCTTATCGAGGGTGAATCATGCTTCGAGCTTTTTAATTCAAATTTGTTCAAATGTAAACAATAAATTTCAATATTTTTTTTATCGATGATAATTTCCGTAGAAGAAAACACATTTTATTTCTCAATTTAGTTATTAAGAACAATCAACAAAAAATTTATATTTCTTGCTATCGAGTGCTGTTTAAAAAAATTGAAATTTAATAATAGACGATTGAACAATGAAAATTAATGACTAAACATTGAATATGAACCAGCAGCTCATAGCAATGTCACATATTCAAACAGAGGTGCCAAACAAACATTTTGGATACTTTTATTTCTCCTTAAGGATTATTTCCATCTCATTTGTTGAAGATTTTACAGTTTGTATTTCATTATCATAAGAGAACTCCACTGGTGAAGATATATTTGAAATTGAATTTGATAATTCCGCATCATTTGTATTATCTGTTGAGATGTTCTCTGATGTTGTGTTGTCTGTTCTGGACGATCGACTGAGAATGTCGTCCCAAACTGTTTATTGATTGTTTGATCATTTTTAATTTTCAATGATTTGATCGAATATTTGAATAATAAAAGAAAACAATTGCATAAAGTTAGTATTTAAATGAGAATTGATAAATAAGTTCACATATTGTGTAGTACATCACATCATGAAAAATGAATTGATGATTGAATTGCCATGTATTTATATGTAGTAGTTATAATTTTTAGTTAAATGAAATTTTCTCAAAACATGTTTTGAACTTACTACTTGTGTGTAATTGATCTTCTCCAAAGGTGCTGTACACACAGAATATTAGCAAATACACAATGGCAAATCTCATATCGATCAGATCAATTGTAATTTTATGTTGAATTTTCCTTTTTACTCTTTAGTGAGTTAACTAACTGATTACTCTGAAGTGACTGAGTTTTAAAACGGATACATTTGAGATTTTACACAGTTTGTTGTATGAATATCACATTATTTTGCGGTTTCTTTGGTTTTTTGGTTTTTAGGGTACGTAACTATGTGAATTATTATTTAAAATTCATTTTTTTCTCTGGTCATGTTGCCTAAACTAAAACTGCAATGACATTAGCAACAAATATAATAAGTCATTGAAAAGAATATGCAAAGCCAATGAAAATGATGCGATAAATTACCATCGTACATATTGAGAATCGCGTTAAAAAACCAAAATTGCTTTTGCATTTGAAAAATGAAACAAAATATTAAGAAATTAGTATTCATTCACTTGAACACGAAAATTAGCTCATATTTTTACGATTACATTTATCATTTAATTTCCGTTGGTTTGGGTGAAAATAATTTCCTTTGGTTTTATCGCTGGTGCTTTTTGTTCATTATCAGCGAACTATTATTTTTATCGCCAAAAAAGAATGATATGGTCAGTAAAAAGCAAAAAAAATTCAATAGAATTTTGTTCAGTTGAAAAATGTCATACAAAGAAATGTTGAAGAAATACACACTACTCTGCAAAAGTTTGGAGACAATGTAGGTTTTTCATACAAATTGACCTTTTTTGTTGCTCAAAAAGTATATGAAGATGTAATTTTTTTCTCTCAATTTCTTCAGAAGGATTTTAGTTTAAACTAAAATCTTCATTTTCTTCTCAGAATAGAAATCTGTATCGTGACTTCTTTATGGACTTTTTCGGCGATATGCGTGGAATTACCAAAAAATGATCATTTTTATATGTAAATTTAATCGAACATTTTTCTGGCCTTTGAAAATCCATGAAGGAGTCATGATGCAAATTTCTATTCTGAGAAAAAAATGAAGATTTTAGTTTGAACTAAAATGCTTCTGAAGAAATTGAGAGAAAAAAATTACATCTTCATATAATAATTTTTGAGCAAAAAAAAAACGTCAATTTGTATCAAAAACATACACTGTCCCCAAACTTTTGCAGGGTAGTGTATGTTAAATGAAAGATTTAACTAATCGTTTCAAACTTCCTAAGAAGTTGGTATGAAACACTTCATTTGTAAATTGTTTCATCATTTTTTTGTAGAACATTTCTGTTTGACATTTTTTTTTTCTGAAAAATCGAATCAAGAATAATGGGAAAATATTTATTAAAACATTGTTTATCCAAGCACTAATAAATGATTCTGCTTGATTTTATTCTCAAAGAGAGAAAAAAATATTTTTATATTTCAAAAATAAAAAACAACGAAGAATAATAATAATGTTTTTGAACTTGAAATGAATGAGTATTTTCAGACTCAACATTTTTATTGAATTTTCAACACATAAGTTTCAACGCATAAGTTCGTTTGAATCAATTGACTCCTTTCAATTGCCGGAACAGTAGATAAAACGAAAAGGATTTTTTCATTAACTGAAATTTAGCAAGTAGAAAATTCATTTAAAGAAAATGTTTGAAATCAGTTTCAAAATGAATTTGCAAAATCGCGAACAATTTCTGAACAAAAGAGAAGTGAAAAAAAAAAAAAATTGAAAACAAAAGGAAAATGCATAAAAAATTACGTAATTTAAAAACCAATGAAAAGAGAAATGCATGAAAATTGTTACCTCTTGAAATGTTTGCATTGAACAGTAAAAAATATTGTATCCATGTAAAAAGAATGGCACATGTGACCGTTGAATTGTGAGAAGAATTAATGATTGCTGTTTAATGTTCAATTTATACCAAAGTGATTCATATGCAATGTTCCCAATATCAAATGAACACAATGATAAATCGTGAGCACGATTCAAAACAATATAATTCAATACAATTTGGCATGTCATACAATTGATGCTCAGCACAATTTCATAACTTAAATCCTGAACACCTTGATCCAATGTCAATAAAGTGAACGCAATAAAAATGGCAAACACAAGCAATTGAAAGAATAACGGTGCACTCATCAAGCTTTGCATGCATTTCATAACGCTGAAAATTTGAAATTAAATTTCATCAAATTGTTTTGTAAATTTTAAATGATGATTAATAAAGTAAGCCATATATACCGCAATGTATCAATATGCAATTCGACTGCATCCTTTAAAATACCCATTCGGTTTGCATCAATAATATTACGATCAATTGAATCAAAATCAGTCAATTGATGATATTGCTGCTTGAGATCCAATGTAAATGCTTTAACATAAGTGCTAATGCCAATTTGAAAGGCTGCTACCATACAAAGTATGTTCATGTAAATGATTGCAGTAGCTGTTTGAATCGACCAATATCCATAAAATGTTACAAATGATTTTTCATATGGATTTACTCTGAAATGAGAGAAATAGTACACAAATTTAGACAAGTTTTTTGCTTTTTATTTTGCAGTAGCATTTATGAACTCTCAATAACAATTCTTATTGCTCGTTTGTTTGTAATCATTTCTATTTTTGGTTTCACTGATAAAATATTCTTTTTTCAACTGATTTTATTACTCACTTGTACGGAAATGGTAGCGGCCAGATTTGTGGAACACCAAAGCATATGTAACATATTGGATATAATGCTGGAATAGTAAATAACGATAATGAACCAGCTAAATTAAATTTTATCAGTCGTTTTACAATTGTTGTATTCATTTTCTCAGCATTTTTGTATATTTCTTGTGAATATCCGCATTTGGTGAAATATCCTGGAATAAACAACGAATATTTATTCATATGATTAATCAAATATGAAATATTACGAAAAAAAAAAAAAAAATAAAAATTGAAAAAATAGAATGTTTATTAAAAATTGTTTAAGAAGTGAACAAATTCAAAAAAATTGGAAAAAAAAAAATTCAAATTCCAACATTTCAGCATGTAAAGAAAAGTAAAATTCAAAATTAAAATTTTTCAATTCAAAATCAATAATCAAAAAACCCGAAATTTGAGAATTCCAAAAAACAAAAACTCACAAATTTCAACGAAAATTTAACAAAAAATTCAAATCCAAATGAATAAATTCTTTAAAATTTACTTCTCTGAACAATTGTTTGAAATTCATTAAGAATGTTTAACATCAATGATTCATTCAATGTAATATAGATCATTTCTATTTGAAAAATGCCCAAAATCAAACAGAATGCACCAGAAACTTTGTTGAGATTCAATCCAATATCAAGGCAGTACTGTGTAATAAGAATTAGTGAAGCATTTAATGGAAGTAAATAAAAAAACCGAATCAGGAATATTGGCAAATAAAAGCGTCCAAAGTAATTGCCAAATTTTAGATTCAATGCCGTTAAAAACAGAAATGTACGAAGTCCTTTTAGCAATTCAAACGACATTTTTTTTTATTTGTCTTTTATTTGTTTATTTTTTGAAGCAAAAACAAAATAAAGTACGAAATAAGCTATCAACAATGAAACAAGAAAAATCCAAATGGAAATATTATTGATATGATCATTCTTTATATAAGCAAGCAATCACCGATAAATTAAACTAATTTTTGATTTTTTATTCAATCACGCAATCACAAATTTAATATTTTAAAATTTGAATTTTCTTAAAAAAAAAAAAAAAATAAATAACAACGGCGGAAATCAAACTGAAACTATTATCGTATTAAATTGATTAAATATTTTTTTGACCATTATCGGGTATTATTTGAGATAATTTTCTCAAATATCACACTTATTCACAAATTTCCAGATTGAAAATTGTAGTAAAGAATTATAAAAGCAGAAGAAGAGTGGATAAAGAAGGTGAAGAGTGGATAAAAATAAAAAAAAAAAACACTAAAATGTGAAGACCTTCGAAAGAAGTTAAGTATTGAAACTTGTCATACACTTTGATTTGCGCCTTCTGTAATAATTTATTGTTTTGTATAAAAAAAAAAAAAACCCTTGCGTTACAAATCGAATTATATTATACATAACAATACGGATTCCGTTTGTAAAATTGAAGATTTTCTAACAGGGATAATCAAGGAAAATTATCAAATTTCAGTATAACATTAATATTTCACATAATATGAAAGGTTCATAGGCTCTGAATCAAAGCAAAATGTCATACAGAAATGTTCTGAAGAAAAATGTATAAAATAAGTAGCAAATGGAGTATTCTAGGGGCGTACAACTCGTGCGAGTTCCGAGTTCGCTCATACAAATCTACGCGTTTTTACAAGTTCACCAAGTTTCATGCGAGTTTTGCGAGTTTCTGCGTTTATAATAAGAGTTTATACGAGTTCAGAAGTATAACGCTCAATAATCTTGACAACTGAGATGGCAATAGTTTGTTTACAATTATAAACGAAAAATATAATACGAAAATATTTGTCATATTGCTAAGTATAAAAAGCTGGAAAATATTTTATTAAGTTAACCGATGAATACTTTCGTCAGTAAATATATTGATTTTTGTCCGGGTTTGAATTTATATTCAGAATTTTTTTTGTTAAATGATGCATATTCTGTGTTTTCTAAGCCATGATGTTAGTTTTGGTTTACAAATAATTTGATTCAATTTCTTTAATGAGTTCACTATTTAAAGAGAGAATAAGATCATAGGAATCTCACAATCAAATGCTATAATTCTGTTAAAAAATCTTGTGAAGCAATTAGTATTTTCAAATGTTATACTCGTAGTTATTTTACAATGAACGTATTTGATGACATTACACTGATTTGACTGTAATCTAACTGAAATGATAACGTATATAGATTTACTGTCATACTCGAACGCGTACGAGTTCGCGCGAGTTCCTCCATGTTAGTCTTATGCGAAACTTGTGCTGTGCACGAATACTGCGCATTCGGAGCTGTGTGCAATGATTTGATGCGAGTTTTTTGCACGTTTTCAAGTAGTTGTACGCCCCTAGGGAGTATTTTATACCAAAAATTTGTTCCAAATAAGTAACATTTTTCCTCTGATCCTTTCACATGTCACACATACATTCATATTTTCATTTTTCTACTGGTTATTATCTTTATATGTAAATCCAAGAGTTTTTCAATTGAGTAAAAAAAAAATCAAAAATAATAATATGCGTAATATAGGAAGGAGGTGATTTTTAATAAATTTCGGACATTTTAGATTTCCAGTGAATTTTCTATTAAATTACTGTTCTATAAATGTCATAGCAACTTCATGGATCCAAAACTTAGAAACTATTAACAAATTATTATTTATTTACATTCTGTTTAAAGTCTTTTTCGTCATCAGCATAGAGAGGCACAGGGTTTCTTTTGATTCTTCAAATTGAATTCAATTAAATCAATCAATTCTTTGCCCATAGTTCTTCATTGAATAGCTGGTGTAAAAATCTAGGGGGAAACATGTCTCATGAGTGCGTCAAATTTCTTGCGAAATTTTGCGAGTTCGTTGTTGGTATATTTAGTTTGATTTTGAGCAAATGATAGACTGACAACTGACTCTCACGCCTATTTGCATGCAAACTTGAACTCAAACTCGTACGAGTTTGTACATGTTATTTAAATGGAGTTAAAAATTAAAATGCGAATTCAATCATTTTGTGTAGATTTCTTACAAGTTCTGCATGGTTTTTGCCGGTTTTCGAGTTGTTAAATCCCCCTAGGTAAAAATCGATTTTTTCTATTTAATTCAATAAATTAATGTGATTTGGAATAAATTTAGTTTCAACAAATTGACTTTGAGTAATGATTCATTTATTTATTCTTCAATTGAACATTTTCCTAATTGACAGCTTTCATTGCAACAGAAAAACAATGACGAACCGTCTTGTGAAATGGGATCGAATGTCAAATTTAAATAAGAATCTATAAAACAAAAAAAAAAAAAAACAAAAAAAACAAAAAAAAAAAACGTAAAAAAAACAAAAACAAATCGATGGAATTTTTCAAGGAAACTACTATCAAAAACTATATTGGTTCTAAAATGATGGAATTTCACAAATGGGAAATTCACATACAGGAATTCCACAGTGAGTCATAGAAAATCTAAACTAATCGCAATAATATTTATATTGAAATTAACAATTCACAAATTTGTTGATTAAAAATTGATAAATTTATATTTGTTTTTGTTTAATTCGGATCAAGATTCATTGCGAATATTTTGTAATATTTTACGTAATATTTATATATTTCCTTATTTGCTTATCGCTAGAAACATGTTGCGATCAAAATAGTATAAAAAGCTTCATGCAAAATGCAAATGAACAACAATCATTGTTTGATAATCAATAACAAAACAGTTTAACTATGGAACGGCAAATTTATTGTTTGATTTTATTCATTTTATTTAGTGAGCAAATTATAAGTCATCCAATCACTGAAAATAGTGAACATGATATTTCATTCATTACGAAAGATGATCATCAAATGAACACAGACATATTAACGAATAATTTAAAACAAGACATGACAAAAGAAGTTCAGATGCAATTGAATTTTGACAGTACGAATATAAATACCATTTCACTGTATGATGATAACGATAACTATTCGAAATTGACTGTAAGTAAACAATCATTTGCTAATGGAGTTATTATAATGCAATTTTGAATATTTATCAAAGGCAAAAAGAAAAAGGGATGCAGCAGAATGCGCAGTAGGAGTCGGTGGAAGCACTGTGGCCGGTGGTGGATTTGGAGCTGGAACAGGCGCAGCAGTCGGTTCGATATTCCCAGTGATTGGTACAGCAATTGGAGCTATTGTTGGTGGAATCACTGGAGCTATAGCTATGAATGGCTTAATATATCATCATGTTTGTAACTCTTGATGCAACAAAAAAATGCATTAAATATGTTTAAAATGTTTGTGATACTTGACATCATAAACCGTACAACCTTCATATATTATAGACAATTTATGGCAATTTTAATGTAAAATTTGCTTTTAATGTAGCAAAAGAATATTAATTTATCCAAAAGTTTAATTAATTATCAAATCATATCGCAAATGGCACATGTACGACGACGTAACTTAAGATTATTACAAATTTTCAATATTTAAATTGAATTTACTTTGAGAATGACTAAAAAGCAACACAAAAATGTCGGATCTCGGACTTTAATTTAATTAGAGAAATTGATTTAATGTAAATAGCCACATATCTAACTTTGTATATATTTTATATTTTTTTTCCTTTTTTTGCTTCCAATTCAATTTTCTACAAACTGTTTCCCTTTTTCACCTTATTTAATAATATAAACAATGATAGAATATCGAATGTTGAAAAGTCTGAAATTGTATCTGATTAACAAGACCAAATTATTGTATTGAACAAAACCAAAAATTTTTTAATGCAAATAAATCTAAATCTAAATCTATTTAATTAATAATCGGTATAAGAATTCCATCTATTCCAGGCTGGTATGGGATATAGATTGGGTTTTCAATATACCCGTATGGTAGTTCTATACTCTCTTGATATGATCTGTATTTTAGATAATCTTTGATATCGTCCATAGTCCGTAAAAGAAATTATAGGGGAAAGGGTTTAGTTGTGGGTCTGTCAATTTTTTCGAACATGTCATATCAATATGGCACCAACGACTACTGTCAAATGTTTGTTTTGACGTAAGATTGTTTTTGTGCTAACTCCCAAGTGAATACACGCATTACATGTGTTAGCTCTGAAAATTGTGTTGAAAATCGACAAAAAATCTAAAATCAAAGGTGTGGGTCAATCATTTTTCGCTTCGTTTTACACTGGATGAGTATAGCAAGTGTCAAATATAGTCATTTTTACTGACGCAATGCATGGAGAAACTATTTCAGCTCATGTTTTGATAATTTTTTTTTTTTTGTATTTTCAGCCAATGCAACTTCGAAAAAATCCATCGTCACACCAGAGAAGGATTTTAATATGCTGCTTCAAGCCATCAAAAGTTGTTTGGTCGAAAAGAAGACCATACAGCTGCCAGCAGCTCTTCATCAATTTTAGATGAAATTGGCCCATTGCAAGCCACCACAGCGAAAAAACCATTGAATCGTGGTCGAAAACCGATGCAAAGCAGCGAGCTGACTTCTCCAGAAAACATTGCAACTTTGAAGGAGAAAGCATCAATAATATTCAAAACTTCCACTGAAGTCATATTGAAAATCTATCCATATTTAGCTGGATTAAATAAATTAGATAAAACAGCCCCCAGAGCCGCTTGCACAACACACAGTTCTCCGCACAAATTTCTTGCCTGCAATTTTGTAATAAATATTATATCACATTTTGATTGTTGTTCAACCACTTGTTTCTTTAAAGAACTTACACCAAACATTGAGGGAAGTGGACGAGAAAAATCATTTTGATATTTGTTTAATGGTTATAAAGTTATCTTCACCTTGCCACCAAATGAACTTTCACAGCGATTTAAATATTCACGAATTCTTCCAAAAAGAATGAATTATCGACGCGAATTTCGTACGAAGAGGGTGATTGCATTCCAAACGTGAACATCAAGCGTAGACATGGCTAAAATAAGAATTTTTATACGAAAATTATAATTTTTTTAAAGTTTCGATCAACTCACCATAATCCAACCTCCGCCTGACAATTTTTTGTCGTTTTTTTTTTCTCAATATCCTGAAAAAGATCAATAACAAATTCTTGCAAATATTTGAGAAAAAAAAAAAAAATTAAAGGTCAAGTTTACAAGATTTTACTAAACATTCCTTGGTGTTATCCGCACAATAGAAGTATAACTGCGATTGTATTTGTAATCTTAAAATGTCATAAAGAACAAAGCGATTGTTTATGCGGAAACAAATCGATAGAGACAGATAGACAGACAGAGACAGAAAAAGCGTGAGTCTACGACCCAAATCATGATCAATAATCCGGCTACAAAGTCAAATTGTCGAAATGAAAATTTAGAACGACTCGATCTCACTTGTTTTCTCCTAAATGTGAATTGTGGATATGTTAGTTTACTTTAACGATGCACTAGTTTATAGTACATAATTGAAACTGTAAACGGTCATCGAATGAGAGTCAAGAGGAAACGAGAGTAAATGGCATTCGACAGAGTGGTGTAATGTGCAAGACGAAAAGTAAATAAGACGAAAGAACGTAACGCAATGTGTGTAAATGTAAATACGACGATAACAAAAAAAAAAAAAAAAAAAAAAAAAACAGTTTGTAATGCACACGACAACTACTGGCATGTGTTTGCTTTGTGCATTTGTCAAGCTAATCAAACAATTTTAGTCGGTGGCCGAACGATTAATATACCGAGTCGTCTGAAATACATGCCGCCTTTTCGCTTTTTTCTTTCACTTCAATGTAACTGAGAATGCGTTCGTCTACATGTTTGAGCGACCTAGTGAGTATGAATAGAGACTAGAATAATTTCGTACGCCATCTATCGTATATCAGCAACATGTTGCTATTGAATGTGATTAAAAATTCGGAGAGATATAAATATTCATTTCAAGCAATGAACAAAAAAAATTGATCATTCTTCTTACATGGTTTAGATGGCTGGGCATACTTCGTCCAAAGCTCCAAATGCATAATCTAAATGAAGTATATAGCTCCCTTACGATGCTATAATTCCAATGAAAGAAGTGAATGCAGAGACTTTGCGTCTCGTTTTGGAATGGGCCGAACATCACATGTAAAGCAAGAAGTTGTAATACCTGAATGGGACAAAAATTTCTTGAATGTTGATCATTGTAAGTGAAACACATTGTTTCAACGAATGACTGAACTATTTTTCCCGTATTTTCCTGGAAATTTATTAATTTTTTCGTTTGTTTTTTTGGATTTGGTCAACTTCAGATCACTATAGATTTATTTAACAATAAATTAATAAATTCTTATTAATCATTAAAAATATCACGAGAAATTAATTGTTATTTATGTAAAGTAATTACATTGTAAACAATATGACAGCTGTCAGTCCAGTTCATAATGTGCAAATATCTCCAAAAATGAGGCACTTCTCACGAAAATATATATTAAAACAATGGCTTTTTTCTTAGTGTTTATCTCTTTACTTTTATTGTCCACAATATTTTGTAATTTTACTGAACATTGAAACTGATGTAACTTGGATGAGAGCAAGTTATTAAATGATATACCTAACAACAAAATTTATTGTGAAACATAATATCATAATTTGACCAGAAGAAATTATTTGTCAGATTTTAATATAAATTGTGGACGAACAGACTAATCATAATTAATCAATGACGGATAAGCGTTGGCGTAATTTATCTTTTCTGGCTTTTGAAAAGAAAAGAATCAATTCTATAGAAGAAGATAAAATAATCAGATTGTTTTTAGAAAAAATTAGAAGAATTCAACTGTTTTAAGAACTTATTTCATTGTATTAAATTTCGAATACACTTAATTACTTCATTATTTTCTATACTGTTTGCCATTGTTCCAGTATGCTTTCGAAAATTTACATTTTCGTTTATAAATTGTGCGGCTCGTTTGCTTTGCGATTTGGCTCTTCTTGCGATTCGGTTTATATTTGGCCGGTGTAGAATCGTTCGCAATGTTGATTGTCGCACACATTTCTTCTGGCGTTTTGCCTTTCATCATATTTGCGATCACTGTGTTTAATGTGTCCAACAATTTTTTAATGTACAAATAATTGGCAGCGAATATTATTTCAAACAAAGTCCCTGTAAATACATAACAATAATCGAAATTAGTCATTTTCTCGAAATTGGCGTAGAATTTGGTTAGAAAAAAATAGCTGAAAATAAACTCACCTTGATCGACATTAAAGAACTCTTTGTCCCATGCACACATGACAAAATCTCCTTGCTCATTTTGTTGATTTTCTTTAACGACAGGATCATCTTTATGATATTCGACCCATTTCAAAACAAGACGAAGCATATTTGATTTAACAATCTTCACTGGCACAATTGCCCCTTCTCTTTTAGATATACAGCAATCTTCAATCATTGGTTCGAGGATGCTTGAACATTTGGCGATTTCCACATCGATTTCGAAAATTTCACCATCGGCTGTTTGCAACTTAATCATTGGCATCTGAAAATATACGAGAGAAAAAGAATTTATTATTTTGTTGTTTGAAATTGATGGAAATCAAAGCTTTTATGTTAAAAAGAATTATACACTGAAAATATTCTTAAATCAATATAACATAAAATTACACAATGCTACAAAAAAAATTTTTTTTTGATACCAGAAGTTTCTAGTTGTGATTTTCTATTAGTATGAAGTCTTTCAAGCGCAAAAAAGCAAAAAAATTGATATCACGCATCGCATTTAAAAAATTCACGGTCAAATATATGAAAATAGTCAATTTTCGGGTATTGCACTCACGTTTTTAACCATAAATCTAAAACGAATGGATATTTTCTAACACGTTTTGAAAAGGTGAGAACTGTGCGCAAATTTTAAGTACTATAACGTCAAAATCTGATTATAATTGTGGTATCTACCAGCTCAAAGTTTAACTCCAACGCAAGTTTTTTCCAATTTTTTCTCACACTTATCGGGCCATAGCTCAACAACCAATTAAGATATTTCCAATGTTAGATATACCACTTTTAGGTATTGAAAATACCAACATTTTAAGATATCAACCATTGAAATCACATAAAATTGTAGAAATTAAATCGATGAAAAATAGCTCAAAAACGCAAAAATTTTAGAACAGAAAATGAGCTAGAAATATACAAATAATGCACACTGTCAAAATTATTAGTGAAGTTGGTCACTGATAGTCTGTTAAAATACGGAATTGACAGATTTTCCGTTAAAATATTCAAAATTATCTGAAAACCACGTAAATTTACCATAACCTCAATATATTATGACGTTCATTATGACATTGAAACCATAATGAATTGGCTCGCAATCCTAAAACTCAAATGATACTTCACGATGAAATTGTATCGATATTAGCCAAACACGATGGAAAATTAACATACGAAGCAATACAGGAAATGATTTATCTTGAAGGTGTAATATATGAAGCGACTCGAATAAATCCACCAGCTCTTTGGATGCGAAAAGTTTGTACAAAATCTTATACACTTCCGAAATCCGATAAACAAACAAAAGCTCTCACCATTTTGCCGGGAACCACTGTGATTGTTCCAATTTATGGAATTCATATGTAAGAATTGTTCGATAAATATAATTGAAACATGAAGTTACACAAAATATACTTCAAATTTAACAAAATTTGATTAACTTAGAAAAGAAAAATAAAGAAAAAACTCGTTAATTGATCATTTTTCAGGGATCCAAAGCATTATCCAGAACCCGAAGAATTTAAACCGGAACGATTCGGTAAAGAGGAGCAACGTAATCGACACAAAGCATTATTTTTAACATTTGGCGATGAGATTTGCAATGCTACAATTGAAGGTCGCTGTGATTAATACCGTATTAAATTTACGTATGAAAGTATCACCAAATCATAAACCAATTGTTATCGATCCAAAAACCCTCGTTTCATATCCAAAGGATGGCATTCTAATTCAATTCGAATCACGCTGATAATAATAATTCAGAATGCGGAAACAGTTTATGATGAATATAAATGGTTGAATTACCTATGACGTTTTTTTGAAACAAATATTATGACTTTGTGTAATAAAATTGTTTATCATTGGCTATTTAATGGTTCATTTTTTTAATAAATTCATTGAATGACATTCACAGTCATGTGTCTCAATCACAACAATTTGAACATACATACAATGGTAGTTTAAATCATCCGTTTTGCTATTTTTTAGGCAACCTGAGTGTGAAGTCCACACTAATGGAAAATCACAACTAAACAATGTTGGTAAGAATTGTGTAGCATTGTGTTATGTATATATCACAAAAAGTTATGTGATTTTCTTCCACATATACAATATGTAAATGTTACAAATCCCATGAAATCAAATCACATGAAAGATGTAATTTTTTTGTAACTGTTTCGACTATCTTAAATTATGTTCCCGTCAAAATATACAACAGCGGTAACTGGAATATTTTATATACGTAAGAAAAAATGTAATTTTGAAAAAAAAAAATTTCCTTTCTTTCACAACAAAAATTGAAAACAATTGAAGATTTACGATGAAAGTGACTATGCTATGCCTCTAAAAATTCACGCGTCACTGAAATAATGGATATTTCGGAAATTTTATGAAAAAAATTTAATTTTCAAATTCAAGATTCAAAGTGATTTTGATTTTAATCTAGAGAAAAAACCATACATGGTTAAATTTCATGCAATATTTTTGCATTTCTATTCAAAATATTTATATTTTCATATGAATAAAATATTAATTAATTTTAACGAATATTTTTTCAAAATATATGATTGAAAATGAAAAGTAAAAATATGGCGGAAATAGCAAAATCAATGATATTATCAGTCCTTCTACGATACAAATTTTTTTTGTTAAATTTCACAAATAATAATTTCGTTTTTCGTAAATATCACATATAATGAACACGATGAACCGTACGAAAGTGTTTTTGTCAATACTACATAAAATTTGTAAAAAATGAAATTTCGGTCCAAAAACAATATGTAAATACATATAAAATATGTAGCAAATTTACATAAGAATTTTTTCAGTGTAGGATTAGGCTTTTGTAAAAAAAACTCACCTTTGCAAAATTATTTTGTTGAATGTCGAAACTAAAGAAAAAACTGTTCAAAATTTTACTGTGATTAACACTGTTCGAGTTGAGCTAACTGTGATAACAAGCGCTTTGCTACTTTGACAAACACGAGTTGAATGATAAACTCAGCAGAAAATGTTCGGCTTTTATTCCATTTTGAATTGTCAATTTGTATCTGTTTTTCTTGTTCGTCTAATGATGCTTCCAAATGCATTATGCTTGAAAAGTTCGTTCATGTATGAAATGAGTTTATTGCGGGCCATTAGTGATTAAAAGTAACAATGTAAACCTTGTGTGCAAAAGAAACAGGCAGCTTCAAACCACCATGAAAGAAGCATATTCTTTGAGTAAATAAATCGGAAATTCAATACCAATTTCTAAACCAAAATATTATTATTACGATAAAATGTGCAAACAAATTGAAATGAAATAATACAAATTCATTGTCCATTTTCCATTTTCCATTTTCAATCACGTTTATTTATTTGCCTTATTTTTCATTTCGAAATAGAATGAAATTCTAATAAATAGCTAACAATGCGTGAAATTGTGGATCTTACATATTCTTTCTCATTTTATTACGATGGAATGGCTCAAGTCATGAATGTTAGGCAGACATGTATATTGCACCGAATCATAAAACAAATGTCTTGTGTGGCACCACAATTCAAATGAATCACAAACAGTAATAAAAGTTGAATAGAAATGTATGCAAACTACCTGTGACTCGGGTTTTTTGGACATAATGGAACGAGCACTGTATCCTTAATGAACAATACACGTTGTTTAATGAACCACACTGAAGTGCATTCGATTTGCATTTTATGGGGATCATAATGAAATAAATTCCAACAATTAATTGAAAAAATTTAAATAGAAAAATAAATTTTTATTTTTATTTTTTTTTTACATTTTTTTCTCGTATTTTGTACATTTATTGTTTTATTTAGGATGTCACGAAATAAGGCAAACGAAGAAACAGATAAGCAAATGCGTATTGCTCGTATTGCTATTGTCAGTGATGAAAAATGTAAACCGAAACGATGACGACAAGAATGAAAAAACGCATGTCCAGTGGTTCGCATGGGCAAAATTTGTATTGAAGTCAGTCCAAATTCAAAAATTGCCACTCTATCCGAAGAACTATGTATCGGTTGCGGTATTTGTGTGAAGGTAATTCATGAATTAATATTTAAATTTAATCGAAAAAATTATGGTTTTTGAATGGAAATTTTTTTTTTGTTTATTTAATTTGTAAAAATGCCCATTCTATGCGATTATGATCATTATTGTCTCAACCAATTTGGAAAACTAAACTAGGCATCGTTATTCAGAAAATTCATTTAAATTACATCGTTTGCCAATTCCACGTCCTGGAAAACCGATTTTTCTTTTAATCCATGTTGAGCAATAAATGTTTACAATTTGTGACAATTTTTATTAATCGCTATTTACTTGTTAATTTTTAGGTGCAGTGTTTGGATTAGTCGGACAAAATGGTATTGGCAAATCAACGTCATTGAAAATTTTGGCCGAAAAACAAAAGCCAAATTTAACAAAATTCAACAAAATAAAGATGATGAAATTCCATCGGATGAAATCATTTCAATGGTTGCATCGGTACCAGCAGCATCACCAGCACCACCATTCCGTCGTTTGGCAAACGTGCCATTCTCACGTTGACGCCGCGCAATATCGGTAGATAGTTTTTTGGACGATCGTGAAAGCGATGAATTGCAAAAAATGGAGAAAGTCGTCAAAATAAATGCTCGCCGAGCACGTCGTCCATCTTTCATGGCAGTGCCGAAATTGGAAACGATTGAAGAAGATCAAATTTCCAATTAATTCAACTTACCTTTCTCATCATTCATCATATGCATCTTACTTTTTTATCATTCTAAATGAATTAAACATTTGAAACAAAATGATTAAACCGATTAAACATTTAAACAAAAAAAAGTAATGTAAGACTGTAAGAACTTAAACCTAGGGGAATATGACTCAAAATTACCTTTCACATATATGCAAATTTTGAAGAAAATGAAAAAATTTGAACTATTATGTATATTTATCGCGAGTTGAACCAAATGTGCAGTTTTGTGTTAACATAAATGCAAGTATAACAAGTGTGTCAAACTGCATTATCATCTAAATACATAAAATGTTAAAATGAATTGTAGAAATATTTGAAATGTATAATTTGAAAAAAATTTAAATTATGTTTCATATTGATCAATTTTAATTAAGAATATAAAAATGTGTGAAATTAATATTATTATATAAATTAAATTTCTATAGGAAAAATATAGAAAATTTAAAACAATATATACTTTATATATACGTATGTACATTTCTCTAGACGGGAGAATGATGTACTATAGAAAAGTACGGTACCGATATATTAAGTATTAGGGACGTAATAAAGTATTTTTTATGTAGTAGAGTTAAATATCATTCATGACGTTATTCTATATGTAAAAAAAATCGGAGTTTACTTCGCTATTCATTTCATTTCTATAGTCATTTCTATCCGCGTCGGCTTAAAGAATGGCCAAAAGAAAGCCCAAGTTCTGGTGCGAATTCGAAAAATTTCTTGGAAATAGTTATCCAAAATTCATTAAAAAAATCCTATTTGGAAGCGGTTTTGACAACAAAAATTCTCTATTATTAATAAATGATAAAAATATAGAAGAAATAGAAAATTACGTGGATAAAAACAGACATTTTTTAAAAAAAAACAATATACGAAAAGACAACGGAACAATTTAAATTTTCGATTGGCCATAAAGTGCTATTAACAAATATTCCCAAGTACATAGAACGTTTTGAAGAGCACTTAGCAGAAAAAAAAGAAAAAACAATCAGAAATCGAAGCAAGTAAAAATATTGATTCATCTGCTGTAAAAAATTGTTTGATTCGAAAGATACATAATTATTCAAATAAAACGAATTTCAATTTTGCAATATCAGAGGAGAATATAGAAAATTTTGAAAAGAAAGACCAAAGTTTCAAGTGCAAAGTGTGTTGCTCATTTTGCTCAAAAAAAGCTGGCAATAGTAATATTATAAGACTCCAAAACGTGGAAGATCTACATTCAATTTTGGAATAAGTAAGTTTTTGTATGAGTCTATGTTTCATGTCGATTTGTGTTAACAAATATATTATATCATTTTCAGCTATTTCTACAATTTTCCGTTACGTTTTCAAAATCTCATAAGGCATGTACTTTGTAGTTTATTTAAAAACTGCGCGAAAGCGAATCATTGTTCCACATAAATGGGTAATGGAAGTTCGTGATCATTTGGAAAAATTCATCAATAATGGATTGAACCGAAATCAAACGTTTATTATCTTTTGGACCAACCATACAGATGCTTTTGATGACAACAGCGTACCACGAATGGATTTTACGCCAAATTTCAATGCAAATCGAGCATCGCGTTTTCCAGAAGAAGGTCTTTATGGCTGTTATCTGCTGAATTTCCGATGTGAGTTGATTCAAATTTGAATTTTTCATGTGCAAGATTACAATCTATATTAAAACATTTTATGTGTCATCTCTTTCATTTTATAGTGGATTACTAGGGGGAAATATCGGAAGTAAATAGACTGTAAATATTGTAAATACTGTAGATAACGAGTTCTATCTGTATGTATATTTACACGCATTTACAACGTATCCGCAAAGATATTGATATTTCATGTGTAAATACGTTGTAAATATTTGTAAATACTTGCAGATATAAAATAGTTATTTAACCCTAGGTGGATTACAACGAAGCCGTAAAATATATTTGCAAACATCGCAACAATCGACCGGCTCTATATAATCCAAATCGTTTGTATGAAGAACCAATCCCTAGATCAATCCCGTTGCAAATTGAAGAAATCTTATTAATGGAACCAAATACAGATATTGATGGAGAAACCGATGGAGGATTGCATGCTAGATCGTGTGATCATGATGAAAATTCTAATGAAGCGAATGAAATATCGAATTTTGGTACAGGTGTGTCGCATATATCACAGCAAAACAATACAGATAGGGACGAACAGGTTTCGAATGCCACAAACTTTATAAAATCTGTTATAAATATTGATAATGCCATAGACCAGTCAAAAACAAAATCGACTACCGATAGATTAGAAATAGAAGACGGCAATGTTGGAGAAAGCGGCAATGTTGGAGATAACGGTTCAGTAGAAAATGGCCCGTGTTTTAATGAAACTGATGAATTTGAAACCATGAACTTGCCAATAGTACAATCTGACGAAATACAAACTCCCACAACGGCAGAAACATCAATACCAGCACAAAAAGCGGCTGAAATTAGTTCATTGGCAACTGCTGGTACAACTAAGCCCAGTAGCACTTCTATAAATTCTCATTCGTCATCGGAACATGCTCAAACATTGTCTACACCAGATGTTGATTTCACAGATTTCGAATAATACTATAGCTATACCGAAATCTGAATCATCTTGTGAAGCGCTTCCAATATATGAGATTTCCAACCAAAATATGGAAGGGATTTCTCATTTGATTGAAGAAAACCAAAGAATAATTGTTGATGATGACTGCATAATGACATATAGTCAATTTCCAATGCCACTAAGAGCTACTTCAGATGGTGTTGTTAAACGAGAAGGAGATTGCATTTCGGGAAATATTCCTTTTTTCTCTACTGTAAGTGAACATAAGAGATTCTCATTCTATTTCCTTAAGTATTAATTGAACAATTTTCTTTCAGAAATCTGGCCGTGTTTACAAAGTAAATTCTAATTTGGTTGAAATCCCGGATTTCATATTGAAAAAAATC
Organism: Resseliella maxima; assembly: GCA_029041755.1. Taxonomy (NCBI): domain Eukaryota; kingdom Metazoa; phylum Arthropoda; class Insecta; order Diptera; family Cecidomyiidae; genus Resseliella; species Resseliella maxima. Next base: position 1,243 of record JAQOWM010000015.1, on the reverse strand, counting down.
GAATTTTGGAACTCAAATTCTCCGGAATGCATTAATACCGACAAAAAATTATTGTTGGCATTACTTTTGGCATTGGTCAGTTCCGATGACATTTTGGTTTCGAAAATTGGACCTGATGTAATGGATATCATTCATGGTAAAGCTAGTGGTAAAGCCTAGGGTAAAGCTTTAAATTTTTTCGAAAATTGACACATTTGAATACTTTGTTGTTTAAAATGAAAATTTTTATGCGGTTTTTGAATGATAATTGAATCATTCAAATGAATAAATAAAATAATCACAAACAATAATTATAATTAATTATTTAATGTGATTTAATGCATTAAATGATTCTCTTTTCAACTCTTAACTACTTTGTTTTACATTTAATTCTACTTCATGTAGGTTTATATTCCAGTTTACATCAATCAATAAATTAAGCATAATTTTTCACTTGTCGTTTTATGCATATTTTAAGGTTTTATGGATGTTCGTACTAAATCAAATGGTCTTCGTGTCTCTGCCTCCCGAAAATATATCGACGAATACTGCAAAGAAAAGTCTGTAAGTCTAGCTGCAAGTTCAACTGTAAGTGAAAACCGTTTGGGAAATACCTTGTGATTTTAGTTGTGTAAAGAAATCTGAAAAATATTCATCATTCATAATATTCTAGATAATATTAGTTTATTATAGTGACCATCGCATCTTATCTATATATTATTATTATACAAGTTGCTCTTTATACAAGCAATAATTTCAAAAATCAGTTTTATAATTAACTAATTATACTTTATTTATCATGTTTAACGACTCTAACGAAAAAAATAAATATATAATTTTATAAGAAAATGTCTCGAATTGAAACCGTACAAAAAAAAAAATAACTGAAAATAAAACAACAATTTTCAAATATCTTTCACACTTGCTTTTATTTAATTGATATGAAAACAAATTTATTTTATTCGGCGTGGTCTTGGATGTAATACTTATATAACATACTTCTGAATTCTATTAAATCTCTTTCAACGGATAACGGGTTTTTCAAATAATTTTCTTCCATTAACAAGTTCCCTATCGTAGCTATATAATCCTTAATGTTAATAAACAAATGATTTTCATCTTGGAGGGGTTGTAATTGACCATTTTTGCTGCAGACATTCCAACTGGCAAGCGCTTGTAGGTTTTCGTCATTTGACGTTGAAGCAAAATCGAACATATAAGTTTTGGACCTACGCTTTTGTTTATCAATGTACTTATGTTATAC
>JAQOWM010000425.1:0-18923 GCA_029041755.1 Resseliella maxima | reverse complement strand
CATCGGTAGAAAAGTTCGTTCCGTTTCTATGAGAGGGCGCTAGTAGAATTATAACCATATCATTTTTAGTTAGTACCAACCTTCAAAAGATACGTGTATAAATTTGACAGCTGTCGGACTATTAGTTTATGAGATATAGCATTTTGAGTGATGCAACTTTTGTTATTTTAAAAAAAATGGATAAAAAGGAATTTCGTGTTTTAATGAAACACTATTTTTTCATGAAAAAAAATCCTGCCGAAACCAAAAAGTGGCTTAATGAGTGTTATCCGGACTCTGCGCCAAACGAAAGAACCATTCGTAAGTGGTTTGCTAAATTCCATACAGGCCATATGAGCACCGAAGACGATGAACGCAGTGGACGTCCAAAAGAGGTGGTTACACCGGAAAACATAGAAAAAATCCACAATTTGGTTCGAAATGAACGTAAACTAAAATTGAGTGAGATAGCTGACATCATGAAGATATCAAAAGAACGTGTACATCATATTTTACACGAACATTTGGGTATGAGAAAGCTGTTTTCCAAATGGGTGCCGCGTTTGCTCACAAAACTTCAAAAAGACGATCGTGTCGATGATTCTAAGCGCTGTTTGGAACTGTTTAAGCGCAATAAACAGGAATTTTTGCGTCGGTATGTGACAATGGATGAAACATGGATCCACCACTACACACCTGAATCAAATAGGCAGTCAGCTGAATGGACAGAATCCGGTGAAAGCCGATCAAAGCGACCAAAGACCCAACAGTCGGCCGGTAAGGTTATGGCCTCTGTATTTTGGGATGCGCGTGGAATAATTTCCATCGACTATCTTGAAAAAGGAAAAACAATCAACAGCGAATATTATATGAACTTATTGGAGCGTTTGAAGTCGGAAATCGCGAAAAAACGGCCTCACATGCAGAACAAAAAAGTGCTCTTTCACCAAGACAATGCACCGTGTCACAAGTCGTTTGCAACAATGGAAAAATTGGTCGAATTGCACTTCGAATTGCTTCCTCATCCACCGTATTCTCCAGATCTGGCCCCCAGCGACTACTATCTATTCAAGAATCTCAAAAACCAGCTCCGTGGAAAAAAATTTAAGACAAATGAAGAAGTCATCGCCGAAACTGAAGCGTATTTTGAGGGCCTTGACAAATCGTACTATAAAAAAGGTATCGAAATGTTAGAGAAACGTTGGACTGATTGTATCACTCTAAAAGGAGACTATCTTGATGAATAAAGTGGAATTTTGGGAAAAAAATGTGTTTTTCTTTCAAACGGAACGAACTTTTCTACCGATGTGTTAATTTAATAAATCATTTCAAAAATCAGATACAACACAATGACCTTACCTTTCCAAGACCATTCTGCTATGTTATCCGTTATTGTTTTCAATACATATTATGTTTAAGAAAACATATGAGAATATCTTAATTTTTTCAATTTTTTTATACATTTACATAAAAGTTTAACAGTATTATATTACATTCCATTTGAATAAAATTGATTTGAATTCTCCTGGTGTTTGTCACATACCTTTATCACAGGTTTAAAAATATCTTAGACTGAATAAATTTTAATACTTAATAGTCTGTTGACAATAGTTTGCAAATTTTTTTCCAGGTGCAAATAACACAACTGCATATAATTCATCACTCAATTGTATTTCATGCTAAAGTTATGGGAAATTTAGTATAAAGGTAAGTAATATGCATGAAATTAAGAAATGCACACATTCCGGTATATAGGAAATGAGAAAATACATTTTGAGTGCATAAAAAATATTTTATGAAAGACATGATTGTGTGTGTGTGAGGTCTCATAGGAATAGAAATAAAATATTTCCAAAGATTTTTATATGCAATATAATTCTCATTTTGTGGTCAGTTCTATTCGAAGTGTTTTGTTAATCAGTTCACAATTTATATTTCTGTCGTGTAAAAAAACTGCTTTCTCCATTGAAAAAATCAGAGAAAAACTCAGTGAGTAATAAAAAGAAAAAAATACAAGCAGGTGGTGGACAACGTGAAGGAAACAAGTAAATTTATTTATGTTTTTTTAATTTTTGAAAAAAATTGTGCATACATATATTGTATTGTTTATTTCTCTTTGTTTTTTTGTTCAGGTCTTGGATTGTTAGAATTGTGAGTGAAGAACAAATGGATTAGAAGTAAACAAGAAAAAAAAGTAATCCAATCTTGAATCCAATATTATATTATTATATGTGGTATTTGATTCATTTGGAATTCAAAGAGCAAATAAGAAAATGAACTTAATAAATGACGAAGAATATGATTCATTATATTTTAGCGATAAGGTTTCACCTGAAAAAAAAAATTAAAAAAAAAAAATGTCAAGAAAAAAAAAATTGTAAATAGTATTGATCTAAAACGTTACAATTCTACATTCACATGTTTGGAAATTTGCATGCTCTGAAGCATGAAAAACAAAATATCGTGAATTATATACATTATATTGTGTTTATATTATGTTTTATTACAACGATTGGTGAAATAGTAAACATTCGCATTCCAATAGAAGAAATACAAATAATGGGTGATGGAGCAGTTATAAGGTGTAAATGTGAAAAAAATCGTTGCCTATTTCGATGGTATTATGCGCTTAAAAATCGCTGTTTTACATAGTGAAGTTATACTTGAAATTAACGCTCTTGTTCTTCTTCGTTGTAAATAATATTAGATAATGAAAAAACAAATTTTTTTATTGTAAATTTATTATTCAAAAATAAAAATGTGAAAATAAAAAAAAATGTTGGTTGTATTATTTCATTTCTTTTTTATCTAAGATATATTTCAACATTCATAATTCATAATTTGAGTTTTTTTCAGAATCTTTTTTATAATGCCCCAAGCGAGTGCATTAATTCCATCTGGTTTAATTATATATCGTATATCATCGAAAGGATCCAGAAAAATCTTTTATGTTGATAAAAAATATTTGTATCATTAAAACAAAGGAATTTATCTTTGTGAAGATTAACTTTTTTTTTCAAAATTTGCTTCATTTACATATAATAGTTTTATATTTGGTGATGGTTTCAACAACAACAACATAAAACCTTTTTTAAAAAATAAAAAAATGCCACCGCCAAGTAAGAAACATTATTTATTTGCTCCAAAGTTTCATTCGTGATTATAATGTGAAATATTTTCATACAGACGCTATGATGCCACCAAATATGATGAATGTGGTGCCACCACAAATGGTTCCACCGCCTCAACATTAGAGCTGTTCACGAACCGAACTCGGACAGTTCGAGTTCGAAAATATTCTAAATTTCATGTTCGTGTTCGTTCGTGTTCGGATCGGAAATTTTTGCTTTTAATTATTTACTAGTGTTCGCCCCGCACTCCGAGTGCAATTTTCATAAATCGAAATGTAACATGTTGCTTTGCCATAAAGTGTCACTGCATTAGTATGTGTAACATTAAATATGAAAATACAATACGTAATGAAACATAAATTATACATTGGTATGCGTGACGTCTAATTCCGAAAAAAAATGTGCTCACTTCATTATATATAACCATACATTTGTAGCGTCCATTTATATCCAAAATGATTGGAAATGATAAAGACAATTTGATTTGAAAAATATTTTAATTTTATTAATCATGAAATAAATATTACAAATCAAAATCTTAATTGTTTAATTCATTAAGTGACAAAAAGTTCGGATATTGTGGTCTATAATAAATAGTATTTGGCACATAAAATTTGCCATCAATATTCTTTTGAATTGAACCATTTTCAATTAGTTGAATAAACAATTCATAATTCAATATCGAACCGTTCAAAGTTTTGTAAATTTCTTTAATTGTTTCAAAATTTGCTCCTTCATTTTTAAATGTACCGACGACATAAAAAATTCGTTCGGTGTTAAGGGCATCAATTTCACTTTTGTCTGCCTTAAAATGAGAATACTCCTCAAAAACATCTTTAAGTTCAAATTCTAAAGCTGCTTTACTTAATTCACCTGAACTTAAAATGAAATTTCAAAAAAAAAAAAATTAAAAATTTTTAAATCTTAATATCAAAAATTTCTTACCAGTTGTAAGTCTTCTCAATTTTTCTTTCAAACATTTATTTTCCAAATGGATGAACTTAAATGAATCCAAAATTTTTCCTTCAACAGCACGACTTTCCATGACAATTCCATTCAATTCCTCCAATTTGGATCGTACAATAGCGTTGAAATTTTCAAAATTGTTTGGAATGTTATCAATTTTGTTAAGCACATTTTGCAATTCCACGAACATTTTAAGATGTAAATCTGATTGTGTAATTTTTTCTTCAGACATGTCAAAATCTGAAAGTATAAATTATTAAAAATATTTAATAATTCAAATTATAAATTAATACAAAATTATACTTTGTTATTTCATTAAAAAAAAAAAATTTTTACCTTTTTATAGTCTCCTTCTATGTAAATTCAATGTAGTGATGAATTCGAGAGCACAAAATGAAATGAATGCACTGTTAAAAATTTGTTGTATGAAATGTTGACTGTTTCCATAAAATTTTATTATAGCAATACATGTATAAATTTTTGTCATGAATTTGAGTGCCCAAAATCAAATGACTGTACTTCTATTACTGGACATCTATTGGTTTCATACAATTTCATTTTACCAATACACATGTAAATGTCATTTTTTTTTCTTTTCCTTCTTGTAATGAAAGTATGTGCACCAACCAAGAACCAACTCAATAACTGTACTATTAACGCTGTATGTAATACATTTTCATTTTACCAATACATACAATTTTAAATGTTGTAATGAATATGACTGTACTTTTACTCTTAAAAACCTATTTGTTCAATGCAAATATTTTTTACCTACTTTATTACCAATATAAATGTAAATGTCAAAGGTTATTTTCACTTTTTGTTGTTTTTATTAACTAAAGTGCGCCAACTTCTACAGCTGTATGCCATACAATTTAATTTTAACAATGCACATTGAAATGTAAAATATTATTTGTTTTTGTAAGTCTCTTTGGACTTGAGATGACTTTTTTTTAACACTTGATAGTAACTGTACTTTGCACAATATACATTTCAAACTTAAATTTCATACGAATACAAACTAAAATTCAAGCAACAATTTTTCAACTTATAAAATTTTATTGAATTTTAAATCCAAATTAATTCTAAAACATTTTAAACTTAAAATCGAAAAACGTCAAAACTTTATATTATTATTTCAATTGATTCACCGTCAATTTCATTGGAGTATTTAGTAATGTTTTTTTATTGCAAATCTGCCATCATCGCAAATACTAATTTCTTTGTTGTCAATCAATTGAGAGAAGATCTTCCAATTTGGTTCTTTTCTATAATTGGATTCGAATATACCTGCAAGCAATAATTTAAAATATTAATGCAATTAAATGAATAATGTAATGAATCGTATGATTTCTTACTTATAAATGCAGTTAATCTTGCACCAGTAGCCTTAAATTTTGCCAAAACTTTAATAATGGCATCAACGTCTTCAACATTATTGCAATGTTGACGGTAAGCATGTAAATCAACGCAATCGTTGTTGAAAATATAATTATTGTAGATTTTATGAAATATGATTATGAACAAAGTCTAAAATTAAAGTAGACATTGAAAGATAAAAAGTGTATAAAAAGAAAAAGAAATAAAATAATTTATTCAGTGTTCTTTAAATAATTTATCTGAATCTATTAATTTCAACAATCGTAATTTTCAGCAAATGAATTATTTTGTGATGACTTATCCATTGGATTAACTGATTAGAAATTAAAAGTAACACTTAAAAACTTTTAAATTATAAAAATTAAAATTCATAATAGCGATACAATATGAGCAATTCTAACCTTCTTCCAACTTTTCAAAGCGTTCCTTCAATTTTTGCTTTTGATAATTTATCCTATTACAAATCAGCAATTGTTTTTTTTTCAAACAATTTCAATTCAATTGATAAATTTTCAATTTCATTTAAAGCCTGAAGAAAGTTTGCAGACATAGTTGAAACTTGAAATATAAATTACAATTATACAACTGAATTAATAACAAAAATTTACAATTTGTAATAACAGAAATTTACAATTTTAAATTAATCTATTAAAGTTCCATTCTATTTAAATTATTCAAAATTTCATTATAAACAATATTTTTTGTAAAATATCTATCGTCATTTTTAAGTCTACCTTGACCATCACAATCAGTAACATAATATTTCAATCCATCGAACGTTTTAACTTTACTTGATCCAACATACATTTGACCATGGGCAAATACTGGCCTTCTTAACAAAATTCCAACCTTATTAAAAGTTTGCCCTTGCGATTTATTTATTGTTATAGCAAATGCTGGAATAATTGGGAATTGTGTTCTTTGAAATTTAAATGGTAATATTGTACCAGAAAAAGTTAAATTTATCCGTGGAATCAAATTCTTTTTCCTCTTGCAACGCCAGTAAGTACCTCGCAATCTAAAGTATTGCGATGCATTGCTTTTATTCTCATTCTAGTGACATTAACTAAACACTTTGACGTATTTAAATTTGTAATCAACATAACAATGCAATTTACTTTCAATGATAATTTATGAGAAGGCATACCACTCACTTGCAATGAATTTAAAAATTCAATTGGAAAATCATTAACATTAATTCCATCTTCTTCAATAATTTTATCATAACTGCAATAAATAATTGCATCACCATCAATTCTATTTAAAATATCATCACTGACTAAATTACAGTCTTCATTGGTTGGAGCCAAAATTGCACAATTAATAACTTCATTAGTCAATACACTTTCTTTAACATCACCATATGTATCATTAATAATATTATTATTATTGCCAACTAACCGTGAAGGTATTTCAAATATATCTTCTCCCAACTCAGGAAACTTTTCCATTTGTCCATCTCCTAACAATTTTAAATAATTGATAAATTCAATTTCATCTGGTCTAGCTCTCATATTTTGATTTAAAGTGTACTTATGGAATGAATGAAATTCATCCCAATTAGTTACACAATTTTCAATTAAAACTGATCTAGATCCATGTGGAATAACAGGTAAAATTTGCCTAAAATCACCACATAACAATACAGTTTTACCACCAAACAATTTTGTTTTATTTATTTCATCAGTGGCAAGATCTTTGAACAATTTATCGATAATTTTAAATGCTATTTTGGGGCACATTGAAATTTCATCAATTATTATTAATGAAACGGAAGCTAAATATCTGCCATGACTACTATTAGGTGTAACATTGGAAGTGGAATTGTCCAAAATGGGAATAGGCAATTTGAACGCATTATGCAAAGTGCGACCATTTAACAATAACGTGGATGCAATGCCACTAAATGCTGTTGAAATGCATTTTAAATCCATTGCATTCATTCTAAGTATGATTGCTGTTTGTACAAATGTTTTACCGCAACCAGCATGTGCTGTCAAACAAAATACATTAGAAGCATTATCATGAAATTCCACCTCTCTTAATACATGATCAATAATTAATTTTTGTTCGTTATTTACACAATTATACATTTCATCGAAAAGAAATTGTTGTTCAATGGGATCATATTCATCAATTAAATCACCTTGAATTGCTAACGGAATAGGCAAACCAAATGATTCGCAATTTAAATTGTGAACAATAAGAATTTCCTCAATGTCCAATAATGCCCTATTGTATGCGATGTGAATAGGAAAATTCCTCGCATAATCTTCACTGAAATCATCTTTGAATTCATTCCATAGTGCTAATGCATTATTCGGTAAATTTAATGCACAAATAAATGAAAATAGTTCCCTTAATTGCTTGGGTGAATCAAAATTTTTAGCTTCCAATATGCAATCTCTCCACTCATTAGAATTATTACTTATTCCCCTTGCTTGGCATGCCTCTAAAAATGAATTATAAATAACAATGTCGTAGGTTCTTAAATCTTCATATGATTTAGGAGCTTTGACATTTAAAAGTAAAATTCTTAAATGGAATAATTCAATATTTTTTGGAGAAATGGAATACATTCTTCCAATTACTTTTTCCCTCCTCTTGCCCCTAACCAAAAATTAGGAATTTCGCTATATAAAAATTGATGCGCCACATTATCCTGACGATTCAATTCAAAAAAACATAATAATTTAGTATTTTTTGCATTTTGCAATGCCATTCTTTCATCTCCTGGCCGAAAAATTAACATTTGAGAATTTGGCAAATGAATATATACTATAATCTCATTATAGTATGAGTCTGATAATGCATCTTATATTCAAATATTCGCCAAGCTGCTTCAGTCGATCCAACATAACGCCCGCTAACAAAATTATTTAATTCGTCATTTATAAGTGGTGCAACTTGAAGATTGTCATTATCGTTTATTGCAACTCTGGCACAATCATATCCTTTATAAACATATTTATATATGTATTTGACACTCTTTACACTTGTGCATACTTCTACATTTATATGGCAATTAAATTTTGCTAATAAATATGCATTATAAAGCACTACAAATCTATTATCAACATTATGCCCTCTAACCTCTGCATTAATTCCATTATCTCTTCTTCTATATAATGGATAACCATTAACAGATTCTCGCGTTTCATTCAAAAAATCCTTTGGGAAATTTTATGTACACACTCCATCTCTCATACAAACTGCATTCATATTCAAAATGCCACATGGCCCATGAATCATATGAGATTTTACACAGTCAAATAACTGACTATGGGTTTGTGGATTAGGAAATTCGGCACAAACTACCTTATTAATCTCATCTGCATTACAAATTTTATCTTCATCACACAAAGTAATGAGTATGTGTGCATGAGGTAAACCTCTCTTTTCAATTGTATAAATCAACGCTTCTATTTTTCCAAAAATCTTCTTTTTAATTATTAAATCTATTAATTCATTTAATTTAGAGTGAAATAATCTAACAATTATGTCTGGTCGAAAATTTGCAGACTCTTTGCCAATATTTTCTCTTATCTCGGGCCAATTTGGATTACAGGTCATTGTAACAAATAAACTTGGTTTTTCAAATAATTGTACGATGGTCATCGCATCGAGATAATTTTGAAACATATTTCTTGGTGAACCTATAAATGAAGAAGGCAGAATTATTGCTCTACCAATAGTTTCAATATTGGAATTATCATTAAGCATACTATTATTTACATGATCAGTTATGTTGTTATATAAATCTGATCTTAAATCGGATTGATGGTGTCTAATATAATGCAATCGAGCACCTTCAATTCTTACATATAAATCAACAATCCATTGTAAAAATAATTTTTGTGAATGGTGCAACATACTAAATTCATTCCTACGAATGGCCAATCTATAGCTTGCATACTGTAACATTGTTACGGTATTCCTTCTAATAGTTTCATCTTGATTATTTCCTTCTTGATTGTTATTGGAATGTGGAATGCCATTTTGCCAACGTAAATCGCCATGTGGAAATAATAATGGATACGCAATAGGATCTAATGCTGGATTCAAAGTGGAAATTCTACGTATCATTGAATTTGTTTTTGTGAATGCAATCATATTACGCTCAAATGGTGGTTCACCATCTGGGGAGCTAAATATTACTGCAGCATCTGTAGCTATTGATTCATTGAATCGATTCAAATCTAAATTTGAATCAGTTTTAATAACCATTGAAATTTGTTTTGTGGGATGTAATTCACAATAATCCCTCATTGTTTTAAAAGATCTAATAAATTGATTAATTCCTTCTAATTCATGGGCAATAGCATTCATTACAGAATGAAGACAACGATTATTTTGCTGAATACCTAATGTATGATTAACCGCTGTATCAGTGTCATAGAAGTATAATTGTGCATATGATGGATTTCTACCATACTGAGCTATCATTGGACGATGATAGAATTGATCATGAATTTTGAAATGATAAACTCCAATCGTAGAATTCAAATCAATATTGGCTTCTGAACTTATCATCGCAAAAGCTGAATTATAGGATCTTATATTTTCAAAATAATTTTTCGATTCAACTGAATTGAAATTATCATAATATGTTTTTAATAATTGATTCTGTTGTAATGGCCGTAAGTTGACTTTACCTTTATGACAACATAAACTAAACTTATTTCTATTCCTTGAAGTAATTTCCGATTTAAATTTTAATGAATTACAATATTGACATTACAAATTCATAAGTCCCAAATTATGATGAATAAAATTAATTGGAACTGCATTTAACGAACATTTAAATGTACCCTTCAATTCATTAATTGTGTTTAATGCAACATCAACCATTACATTTAAATTTGCATTTGATCCATCTTCTCGTCGATCCCTTAAAGAATAACGATCATTTGGTCTATGTGAATCATCATGAATTCTATGAGAAGCATTGATAGAAGATCCCCTATTACTATTATTTTGATTGTTGTTATCAACAGTAGCATTAGTAGCATTTCGCCAATTGTAATTTGCTTGACGATTACTTCGACGTTCACGTCGGCCGGTTAAAGTACGCCTTCTAGGCATTTTAATTTTCTGAAATAATGATGAAAATCTTGCGATCCAAAAGACAATTTTAATTTTATTTAATTAATAATAATTTTAATCATGATTTTTCAATTTTATTAACAAATTGAAGGTTCAATTCTTTCATTAAAAAATTTTCAATAGTCCGTTTATCAATCATATTGTTAGGAAAGGATAATTGTTCTCGAAGCTCCATTAATTTATCATACAATTGACTTTTATGAAAATTACAATGGTCTTTGAAATAAGTATCCGATTGAAATTGCGCACCGGACATTTGAAGGAGACTTTAATGTTATTCATCCTAACACTTAATGAAAATAAAATTAAAAATTAATCAATATTTAAATTTAAAATACTAATAACACTTACCTACACACACGCAAATCTGTGTATAATTTGTCAATGTATTATTCCAATACGGAACAAATACGGAACACTCCATAATGGAGTAATACATTGAAAAATTATACACAGATTTGCTTGTGTGTAAATTAGAATTGTCCAAAAATTCTTATAACAAATTAAGTTGATTTATCTTTAAATTAAAATTAGAATTTAATTAATTATTTTTTCTGGAATTCTTTTATTAAAATTTTTGTAATTCTATTCCTCGCTATTATTATCGCTACTACTATCACTTATGAAATTACAATTGCAATAATAATCATAAACCATATGACATGTAAAACAATAATTGTCATTTTGTGTTTTTTTTCCACAAATTTCATAATGAGATTCTAAATTTTCCATTAGTTCGAAATCTGAACCACACGGACATGGACAACGATAAGTTTTAAATGTATGTTTATAATTGTAATGAATTATAAATTCATGTAAAAATGCAAAATATTTATTGCAACTTCAACAATATAATGCATCATTATTTTCAATATGAATTTTTGTAATATGTTCGCAATATGTGCCATAATCATTAAATTGTCTTTCACATTGCCAACAGTTATAATTAATTTTAATTTTGCCAATCATTTTATGATAAAATTGTCATCAACAAATTCGCCGTGTGATTTCGCTACAACTGTAACCCTGCAACTACAATGTATTAATATAGGCAGGCAAAAAAAAAAGAAAAAAAATACATTCACACTAACACACACTGAAACCATACGGCAAGCATAAACGTTGATGCCGTTATTGCTGTTTTGTCGTTCATTCGCAACAGCAACTACAACGAAACAGAGGAAAGAAAGAGAATACAATCACACTAACACACACTGTAACCCTACAGCAAGCGAAAGAGAAACGAAAACAGCGAAAGAGAATCGAAAAACACAGACCGTTCATGCGTACCATGTATTTTGTTGTTGCAATTCAGTGTATTTTCATTTTTAATGTGTGATTTCACCTGCATGATTTGAACGTATTGAAAAACAAAATATTTAGGGCTCATATAGAGAACTATACCTTTCATATGGTATACGTTTCATTGCGATACGTTCACGCATACAACCACAATCGCTATCACAAGTTTTTTTTTGTTACCGTATTTATATATAGATTTTGTATTATAATTAATAATTATGGAAAAAAAGTGCGAAAAAAAGTATGAAAAATGATTTTACGAAACAGAAAAAAAAATTTCCCGCTGCGGGAATCGAACCTTCATATATTTGATTATGACACTGACTTGCTGTCCACTGCGCCATAACGGCTTTGCGGTATGTAATGATTTCGCTACATCATTAACACATTGGCATTGTTGTCTCACATTTTATTTCATTATTGGTCATTCCTATTAAAACTATTGTCCTTCATACTTTTTTCCATAATTATAATACAAAATATAAAATCAAAAATCAAAAACCAAAATTTAGTAATTGGATTTGAGTTTTACGTGATAAATAAAATAAAATGTTCGATGCATAGCTGATTTTGTATGGAAATGATCACTGCCAACTGCTATAAAAAAAAGAAAATAAAATAAAAAAAAACATGCCAAATAGTAGTTTATCTATGCCGATCTTGGGGTCATTTCTATGTATTAGTGTACACATACACACATACACACATACAAAAGACCGGTTTTGACCACACCTACATACATACATTTTCTCTCTTCTCTTCTCAAAACTGGTTTTGACCACACCTCTAACTTATGTTAAGTTCTATTATATAAAATATCAAAAAATAAAAATCAAAATATGCTAATTTTCAAAGTTACACATCAATATTCGATGCATCAATACATGTGACATGAAAATGTCTTTGAAAAAAACCATTGAATAAAATACACTTAAATAAATCAAACGGTGCTATTGAATTGTCTTTTTTCGAGAAAAAAAAATTCAATTATATCTGATGAAAACCAAATTGCAGCTCACGTGCAATAACTTCATGTAATTATTCATTGTAATTTCTTCAATTGTTTAGTTTGCGTTCAATGTGTGGCCCATTGTAATTTATAAATATTCATTTTTAAATTCAAATTGATGCGTCAATTTTGTTGACTCTTATGAATAAATTCAACTCTTGATAGATTTTGTCAACGTCAAACAATTTTATTGCTTATTAAATGTTTTCAATTATAACTATTTCGATTTTTCTTTATTTAGATTTGATTATTTGTTTGTCATTAATTTATTATATTTTCTTCGCCTGACACGCAAATCGATATGGAATTTTATTCATAAACTAAACATCTTGATTATTTAAATAGAATAAAATTTTGTGTTGATAAACGTTCTATATATTGGGAAACATCAAAATTCTCACTTATGAAGGTTCAATCATTTCAACTAATTGTGCATTCAATTCTTAGCCGTTGTTTCATTAAGAATTGTTTACGATTTCCCATCGTAATGAGAACAAATATAATATATAAAAAATATTGATGGTCATTAAATTTTATATATGCATTTACTGCAGTCCATGGACATTGAAATGAATAAATTAAGCACAATCGAAATATTTGTTTGTTTGAATTTCGTACACATCTGGCAATACCCGTTCCATCATGGCGATTCAGTATAAACGTCAAAGGCCAAACATTTCTCTTTGTGTCAAACAAACAAGAAATCACCATACGCATTCAAGCCTTATTCACTTACATTTTGATATTTAACATGAAATTTATAAATTTAAGCATTTTTTCTATCTGAAAACAAAAAATTAATTGTAATATTGCTTCACATTTGTGTTAAATTTTTATTTTGATAAAATTTTATTGGTTTTGTGGTAATTTTTGAGTAGCATCATGGCAACTGCCCAACAACTTTTAGACGCTATCAAAACAGACAGTGCATCGGTTATAGCGAATAGCACTTTATTGATAAATACAATGGAAGCAATTCTTGCCGATAATACACAACTCAAAGCCGATGTAGCTGATCTCAAAAATCGTTTGGATCAAGAAAAAAATCGTTTGGATCAAGAAAAAAGAGCCCGACAAGCCGATGCAACAGATTTCAATACTCGTTTGATTGCATTGGAAGCAACTAATCGTGCATTCACTGCATTGTTACGTCCACCATGTCCATACTGCCATGTTCAAAACAACCCAGAATTCATCAATTTTAAATGCACTGCTTGCGCGTAATAGACCAAGAGCCCTAGAACAAATTACTTTTTTTCTGGTGTACGGCAGATTTCCATTGAATTAACATCTTCTCACAATATTCTATCCGTTGTGCATCACTTTTTATATTTTAATTGGGCGGATTGATTTATTCACGGTTTTATTCGCGCTACACCAGAAAGTATACTTTTTTTTTTCTCCAATACGGCAGATTTTAGTGTCATTTGATTTGTTTTGATTTATTTAGCTAAGAAATAATAAAATCTGCCGTAAAGGTGGGCGATTTTATTTGAAAACATTAAAAATAGATAAAATATTTCACCCCCTCATCTTGGCGCAAACCTATCACTCCAATTTTTAATGTTTTCAAATAAAATCGCCCACTCTTTGCGGCAGATTTTATTATTTCTTAGCTAAATAAATCAAAACAAATCAAATGACACTAAAATCTGCCGTATTGGAGAAAAAAAAAGTATACTTTCTGGTGTAGCGCGAATAAAACCGTGAATAAATCAATCCGCCCAATTAAAATATAAAAAGTGATGCACAACGGATAGAATATTGTGAGAAGATGTTAATGCAATGGAAATCTGCCGTACACCAGAAAAAAAAGTAAATTGTTCTAGGGCTCTTGGTCTATAAGTGAAATCAAAAACCAATTTCGTACTTGAACAACATTTTGAATATAGAATATCTGACTTTTTTTTTATTGTAGTTCTAAGTGGTTTCAATAGAAACTATAAGTAAGCTACGACGGTGACGAAAATTCGATTTTCTTTCAGACAAAACAAAAGAACATTTTTCCCGGTCCAAATGACGATGAACCAAACAAAAATTCTACGATACGACAAGTTTCAGGACGCATGATCAAGTAAATCATACACTTTTTTAGTATTTCCGTTAAAGTTGACTTTTTTTTAAAAACAAAATGTTAATTCTTGTTTGTTCTTCATCACTTTCAGTTGACTTGGACTTGGACTTGACTTTCACGAGTATGTCCCAGATAACCAGAAGATTGGCCAAAAGAAAAATATACAGCAAAAAAATGATTCGAATTTCATTTAGATATTTTCGATACGTTCGTGTAAAGAAAAGCCGGCGATCGGATTGAAATAATAAACTTGATCAAATATAACACAAACAACCAATGATTTGATTTTCTTGCTTTTTTGAAAATGTTGATTGTAAAAATCAAGAATGGTTTTTGAAATTTCCTGGATCTTTTCCATGTTGACATTGAATTCGGAAAACTATGACTTCACATCCTTTTGTAGGATAACACTGCAAGAAACCAAAACAAAAAGGTTGAACAATCTGTATGAAAAGCAGAAAAGAAAATGAATTGCTTCTTAAGAATACGAACCATACCAATTGAAGACAACCGATGGCGATCATATAAGGTGGGTACAGTGAACCAACATCGGTGCGAAGTGAATCATTGATAATGGTGTATCGGAGTTGTTTGATTTGTTTGCGTTGACATCGCGTTTGGTTTAGTTCAGCTATAATCAAAGACGATAGAACCCTGTCAATTGAATTGTCTCTTATCCGTACAAATAAAAATGACCAACTGGAAGTGATTAGGTTAGAAATGACTAATCGATCAAAAATAATTTGTTGACATTTATTGAGAAAAATGTTCATTGTTGAAAAATTGTGATTCTATCAATCTAACAATGTAATGTTATAAGGAGTTTCATACTACACTTTTCATTTCTAAGCCGATTTTTATTTGAAACTGCCAAATAGGTGTTGAATCTATGATAGTAAAGACAACGGATGAGAAACTTAATTTCAAAGCTCATATTGAAACTGTACCTTTTTGTAAAAAAAATACAGAATATCTCTCTCTATTAATACCTATATGCATCCAATCGACAGCAATTGTCAATTGCGCATAGAAACTAGCTCGCCCTCTGAGAATTTTGTGTATTCTATGTTATTGTTGTTGTATTTTGTAACAATTGTTCTTTTTAAAAAAATTTCTCTGTCGATGGATGCCTATATGTGTGTGAGCGAGAGCATTGATAACAAACTTTTCTACGTTCTCTCTTTCTCTTTTCTTCACGAACAAAAACAATATTCCTTTCTTCTTGTGAAATACTAAATTTCGTGAAATACCTGGAGAGAAAAAATATTTGCTTAAACAAAACAAAATAACATAAAACTTGAAAGAAACAATAAAAAGCGTGAAATATAAAATTTGTGGGAATGTATACTATTTTACCATATCAAGACCACACACTAGCACAATATATTTCTCTATATGCTTCGGATACACGAAAAAAAAAAAAATGAGAAGAACACAGAACAATGCTTTTCAAAATCGATTAAAAAAAAAAGAAAAAACACAATTAGTATCGAATCAAAAACGTGTTAGAGCTTTTTATTCATTTTATTGTTATTATTACAAAAAAAAGATTTGAGTATTGATTAATAAACCATCACCAATTAAAAAATGTATATTGTAAATAAAACAAAAATTCCAAAAGAGTAGAAAAAAAAAATTAATCTTCACAAAAACATATATGTTTGTTTTCAGTATGTAAATACCTTCTGAAATAACGACACTGAATAGCATTACAAATAATGCATACTTCATCTAATGAATATGATTTAAAAGGTGCATCAACTTTCACATGATTCATGTTTTTCAATCCATAAGTGCATTTGCAAATTAGTTCGAATACTGAAAAAATTAGTATCGTTTTTCTTCAAGAAATATTGAAATAAAAATTTAATCAATAAAATGTCATAAAATGAATAACTTTCAGAAATATTGTTAGAAAACATCATATCTTTAAAATTATAATCAATTAAGTCTAAATGTGAAGTGAATATCCATTCTTTTGAATTAATGTAAGTTTCTGCGGCAATTTGTTTTAACGTTCTCGGTTTCGATTTAATTGATTTACATATTACCATTCTGTTTCTTATATCTGTATATTCTATAACTCTAACTGATTTTAGTATAAATGTATGCATTTTCACATTCATATCTTTTCGAGCGTCCTACCATTTTTTTATAACATTTATCAGAAAGGACATTAATTTTAAATTCATTTGACCATCTTCCATATAAGGTTATGATGTCAAAGTCTATAAAAAGATCACGCATCACTTTTGGAATATGATCAAAAAATTCTTTATTGTACACACTCTGAACTATAGATAGATAATGAAATAATAATTGACGAAATAATTCACGATATTCAGTATTTAATCTTCGAATGTATATTTTTTTCTCATTTTTATATTCTTTAAAATCAAACTTTTCAGGACGTATAATTGGTGAAACCTTATCACTAAAATACAATGCATCAAATTCTTCGTCATCTATTAGGTTTGTCATTGTTTTTTTTTTTTTTTTTTTTTTTATAACACGCTGTGGATTTTCAACACCTTCAACGCAACCCGATCTATGTAAATGAATAGAAGTAAACAAAATTATAAATATAAAAAATATATATTGAATTACATTTTTTTTTTTATTTACTTCTACTCACTTATGTTTCAATGTTGTTTTTGTTCATTCTTTTTTTTTCCTCTTGCTCCATTTGTGTTTGACTCACGATTCTAATAATCCAAGAGCTATAGAAGTAAAGAGAATTTAGATAATATATGTACAACATTTTTTTTTTTTTTTTTCAAAAATTAAAAATTAAAATAAAACTCACTTGTTTGCTTCACGTTGTCCACCAAAATACAAATAATTATTTTCATCAGCATCGTTTAGATTATTGATATCATCATCATCGAGGACACTCATAAAATATTGTGGTAGGAATAAAACTTCATCTTCAAGCTCCACTAAAATACTTTTTTCACAATCACCATCATTTTTCGCGAATCTATTCTTAACTGTACGAAAACACACTATTTTGTGATAACCAACAGTTAAATTTGAAAATCCCAGATAAGGTTTAGATGCACCGATCATTCGTAATTTGGCAATTGCACTCATTCTGCTTGTATTTTTTTTTTGCTTCACTCAGATGATTGCAACGAAGAAAATCTGTTGACGATTTTTTTTAGATGAAAAGAAATTTGTGAACTTTTGTTCGACAAAACGTCTTGAACAGAACTGACCACAAATTGAGAGAAAAAGCGTGAAATATAAGCGTAAGAGAGGGGAGAGAGAGAGAGAGAGAGAGAGAATTATATTTCCAGAAAAAAAAAACACAAAAAATTTTCTCATTTCATACACATATATGTCACAAATTCATTTTACATTTCTTAATTTCACGCATATTATTTTTATTATTTTTCTCTATGTATAACATTTCATGATTCATTTTGCACATGAATTGAAAATGCTTAGTAAACATATAGAATGCAACATTGCTTTTTCAGTGAGACAATAAATCCACAAAACAGTAAACAAACAAAAAACTGTAATGTAGAAATAATATTTAAACAAACGACTATGTAAAAATCAAAACATTTAGCAAAAGTGAGCACATCAATGAGCAATAATGGAAGAAATACCACAAGTGGAATTAAAAATTTCGAATTCTGCGTTCGGTCAACGCATCCGACAGTTTGAGCTAGTGAATAAAGGTTATAAATTGATAGAAGAATTTTTACTCAATGCATTCAATCTCTATGAAATTCAAATAAAGGAAGCATTGTTACAGTTTGATTTTATAAAAACAATGTCATATTTTAGTGCAGAATTCGAACGAACAATTCAAACAAGTGAACATAGCGATCCATTACTCGAGAAACAAATGATTCATATTCCAACTAAAATGCGTGAAATTCATTCTGTCACCGATATAAGAAACCATTTTCAAAATGATGTTATTGATTACGTTGTGAGAAGAGTTGATGAAGTGATGGTCGAA
>JAQOWM010000686.1:0-32447 GCA_029041755.1 Resseliella maxima | reverse complement strand
AATGGTGTCAAACGAACTTGATATGTCCGTCCGTCCGTCCTTTTTCCCGGAGAAGGACGAACATAATGATTTTGTCCGTCCTTCTTAGGAAAAAGGACGAACATAATGATATGGTCCGTCCTTCTCACGAAGAAGGACGAACAAATTTGTTTGGTCCGTCCTTCTTTCTGAGAAGGACGGACTAAATTGCTATGTTCGTCCTTCTCGAGAAGAAGGACGGACCAAATTATTATGTTCGTCCTTCTCAGAAAGAAGGACGGATCAAATCATTATGTTCGTCCTTCTCGAGAAGAAGGACGGACCAAATCATTATGTTCGTCCTTCTCAGGAAGAAAGACGGACGGATAGATGTATTTTCAGGAAGGACGGACAAATTTCATGAAAGGGACAAATTTCAGAAGGACGACCAAGAATTTTAACCGTCCTTATAAAAAAGAATTTTGACCGTCCGTTCCACTGATTTTCACGGATTAGAATGTTTTGAAATTAGTTTTCAACATAAAAGCATCATGTGGCAGACGGTTGATACACAACTCATCGAATGCGATACACAAATATCGCGAACGAGCTTTAAAGAAAATAGAATTGTTTGTAAACCTATGATGACGAAATTTTTAATTTTCATTGGAATATCGAAAATCATTTCTAATTTAGTGTGGAATGAGAATCGAAATTTAAAGAAAAAAATGTAGTTTCATTTGTAGAACAGAAAATCATTTTGATTGAGATTAATAAAAAAATATTCTTTTTTTCTCTCTCAATATAAAATAATTTATTAATTTCGTTATTCACTTGATTTAATCCTAATTTTTCATTTGTCATTTTCCAATGATTCTTTCTTTGGTGATTCAATTTCAATGGTCCCTCGTTTTGAATATGAACTTGCATCATGGCGCCAAATTTGCTATCTTTAATTTTATCACTGGAATATTGTTAGCCAAGTTGCTCTAGCAAATAATTGTACAAATTGGATGCGTCAGCACCTTGCATGGCCAAATGAAAATCTGGTTTGTTACCCTTAAGCCGATTGTACAATGTGAATTGGCTAACGCACAGTAATTCATATTGTAAATCTTTCGCCGATTTTTGCCATAGTTTTCCAGCATCATCATCAAACAATCGAATGCTCAACAGCTTTCGAGCTATATAATTTGCATCATCACATGTATCATCCTGTGATATTCCTATCAGTACACATAAACCACTTAATAAATCCTATCAATTTGTATGAATTACATGTGACTTTGGCAGTGGTAACACGCTGTATCAATGTTTTCATTTTTGTTGCATTCGGAAAAATTAACAATAAAATTATTAAAAAATCAACAGACAGAGTAAATGTAACCTAACCTCAATCTGTCACGTCTCTATCTCACTGACATGTTGAATGTTGCCAACGCATTTGTTAGTTAGAATTGAGCCGGACAGCAAGGAATAAAAACGATTGCGTTCACAATATAGTTAATTCAACTGATTGAAATTTGAACATTTGATACCTTTTGGGAACAAAAAAAAGAAAAGAAACACATGTAAGTAAAATTCGGTTGAAATCGATAAATCGAAATGATAGAGATCGACAAACTTTTATACGATATTGGTTTTCCAACAACAACTTAGCCATGGTTGAATTTCATCGAAAATTCCGATCAACTGAAAGATTTTAAGCAAATTAATAATGACAATAAAGAAGAATTTGCACGAAAATACGATGCTTATTGTTTGACAATGTTGATTCTTATTGTTTGTATCGCTCATTGTTTGCTGTATTCTCACTTGCAAATTGTTTGCTGTATATATTCATTACAACAACAAACAACGTATATTCAATGACTTATGTCAAAAGAATGAAAGGGATTTCCGTTTGATTTCTCATAAAGGATACAAGAATTGATTCTGTTGAAATTGTTGCTCACACAAGTTCAGATGCATTCCCGACTGCCATGCAATTGCTCATAAGTGTTTTAAGTGAAAATTGCAAGGGAGCATATATCGTGTGGAACATGCACTAACTATATAATTAAAATGATTAATATGACTATGGGGCATCATTTCATTCATGCTCACGCAAATATTGTAATTGATATGACGTAGATGCAAATGGCAAACAAAAAAACACACTAATAATGTATTCAATAAAGGGCTAATTTTGGGATAATTTTTAAGCGCGATTTATCGAAATATTTTCTCACATTCTAAACGGGAAATTCGTTATAGGGTCGTCATCGATTTAATTTGCACACCAAAAAAAATGAGGCAAAAACTCGAAAATTATATCATCTTTGTATCACATTGCAAGTTAAACAAGTGATTATGGTAACAAATTTGAATGAAAGTGAAGCATTAAAAATGATTTATTGGCGGTGTTTATGGCCAATCCGGCATCAGCTATAATTATTAAGCCGGCGGTGACCGATACGCACGAGATATAATCAAAACATAATATTATGCTTCATCATCATCACGCTATGGCATGCCATGCCAATTTGCCACAGACTAAATGTGCAAATATTTAAATAGAAAAAATGAAAAAAAAAAAAAAAAAAAAAAAACGATTCGTTTGGAAATGTTCTATCTTCACACAGCAAACTGATTGATTAATTCAAATCAACGCTAAATGTTTGAAACGATACGGCTAATTTTCAAGCCAAATGATGGTTGAATTACATCTCAGCTGAGCAACTTAATCCTGTTGTCATGTGAATAATGTGAAGAGGTGAAATGATGAGACTGTGCAATATAATCATTCAATTGAATTTGAAAAGATGACAGAAAATGGCACCAAATCAATTATATGCTTTGAACAATGAAATGTGTCCGTTAAATGGGCAAAAAAGGAGGCTTGCGAGCAAATTGAGCAATTTCCAAAGTGAATAAAGAACAAGAATTCAGAGAAATGTTTTCTTAGAAAATCGAATATAAACACACAAAAAAAAATAGACAAACACACTTACAGAAGCTATATAAAAATCGTTGCGTAGCGATTTCCGTATAATTTCTTGCGGCATTATATAGAATGTGTACAATGAGCGACAATATCATTCATTCTCTCTCACACAACAGTGAACAGTTGCAACACACAAGCAGTTAAGATGACAAATGGTTCCAAATCAATCGCATATCAATATGTATTGGTCATTTGGAGTAGTAGTGCAATGCGATTGATGAATGTTGTGTGAGAGAGAATGAGCGATATTGTCGCATTTATTGTGTACAATACACATTCTATATAATTCCGCCAAAAATTATACAGAAATCGCTTCGTAACTATTTTTATATAGCTTCTGTATTAGTGTTTGTATATTTTTCCTCTGTGTGAATATTCTCACTTGCATAATGTTAATTTGATTGTATGAAGAAAATTCATTAGATTTATAAATTGCCCTTTTTCTCATTGAATTTTTTTTAAATTTCTGTAATCTTCTGTAAAAAATTTTTATCAATCTCAATTATTCAGTGAAAATGGGTTCTGTTGAAAGTACGAGTGACGACAGTTTTTACACTGCTTTAGACAAATTGGAGGCTTCGGACATTGCATCAGTCGCAATATCTGTTCAACGAATTGACACACAAACCATCGCTTGATACTTTTACAATTCCGCTATCAACCATACTTGAAGAATATATCATTCTTAGTGAAATTGACGCAACTCTATATCGTTTTATAAAAGAAAAGTAAGTTGTTGGAAACTACTTGGTATCGGGCGAATAAAAATTTTGAGCCACAAAGAAGATTTTAACGCAGTTAGATTGTTAATGTGTGATGCCACCTCAATAATATGTGACCATAGACTCACCATTGATGTATGTGATTCGTTTTACAAAATGAAAAATACAAAGAACATCGGTTGGATCAATAGTGATAATGAATCTAGCACAGGCTGGGAGTATTTCAGCAATGAACATTTGGCGTTGCAATTTCAATCTGCTCAAATATGTCAGACATTTTACAACATGATCCAAAATATAAAACCAACATGTGATGCATTTACTGGAATGTGGTACTGCGATTGCTATACATTAAATAGTCCATCATCAAAAAATTGCGGACGATGCTCCGGTAAGTTCTATTTTTCAACACATGTATATATACATATATATTACCATATATGTTTATACTAAGTTTATAAACAATATGTGTTTTTTTCAGGTCCCTATGATATGCGAAAAACAACCGCTGTGCAAAAATGCCAAAGACAAGACAATGAAATCAATTTAAATACCGAATTGCTTTTAAAGGAGGAGAAATCGGTATTCGTTCAGTTTGAAAACATTGGGAAAGTTATTTTTGAAAACAAAAAAATGACAGATTTTGAACCTGTATTCGAATGTCTACCAATCAAAGTCTTGTCGATGTAAGTATAAAATGCATTTTTAGAAAAAAAATTTTATACCCCTACCTAATGTGTGTAGTCAAGTAAAATTTGATACATTTGTATGTTGGCATTTGATTTTTTCAGGAATCCTTTGATAGAACGCGGTTTAAATGAATCTGGCATATCAAATGTTACAAAAGAACAGGTTGCCAAATTTTTATTAATATTTCGAAAGTAAAGTTAAAAAAAAATTAAATTTAAAATTTTTTTCAGGCTGATGCATTATCCTTCCTTTTAAAAAGAAAATCTAACGTGGCATTACGTGGACCACCAGGCAGTGGCAAATCAACGGCATCACTGATCGCAATGACCGACTTCGTGGACGCGAGTATTTGGGAAACTCAGGTCCTATGCTTTGTGTACACATTTGAAGCAGCTATATACATGAAGAGAAAAATGGATATGATTGCAAAGTACGCGGGCATGAAAACAGATATTTTACATTTTGGCTACACCCCACCATCAAAAGTGCATATTCTTTTCGGTACATCTCTGGAATTATCGAAATTCATAAATGCAAATCCAACATTGTACAAATGCATCCGGCTTGTGTGCTTTGATGATGCGGACGTAACAAGTGCATTCATTGAAGTAAAGTTGGCCACTAGCATATTAATTCAAAACGGAGTATTTTTTCATACTTGGATCAAGCAATTCAATGTTCAAAGTTCGTGAAACCATCCCAAACTTGAAGTATCTTCAAATCAAACCACATCATGTCCATCCAATCCGGCATTATTATGTTGAATCTGACTGTGGTTTAGATGAATTGAAGAAACTTCTAAATATGTGCACTTATCAAATCTTGATATTCGTGAATGTAAGTTAAAATTTTAAATCTAAAAATTCTATTCAAAACTTAAGTTTTTGAAATCAAATTTGTTTATCATCAGACAAAATCTAAAGCATTCAACTTGTTCAAAATGCTACGACCCATCTTTGATGTTGGAATTTTGGTCAATGATTGTGCAGTAGAACATCGTCTAAAAATATTGCAACAATTTTTAAACAACGAAGTGAAAATACTCGTGACGACAAATTTGATGTCCAGGTGCGTGACAAATTCAAATGTTGGCCTAGTGATCAACTTTGATCTCCCGGATACAAAAGTTTACAAATACCGAGCTGGTAGACTCGGTATTAGTGGTGGAACTGTAGTCACCTTCATTCAACCATCGAATCTCAAAAGTTTCTTGGGGAACTTATGTGAAAATGGAGTGACAATAATGTCATTGACTCCCATAAATTGACATTATGATATCATGCATAACTGCCAAAATTTGAACCGCAAAAAAAAACAGCAATATTGATCACGATTAAAATTTACAATCTCAAAACCAGAAAAAAGAAAATGTAAAAATTTGACACATTGTATTAACCATGCGTGAAATTTACAATCTAAAAAAAAGAACATGTTAAAATTTGACACATTGTATTAACCATGCGCTATACCATGCCTAAAATTTACAATGTATTGTTTTGGAATTTTTCAATTTCCACAATCTTACACAATGTGAATAAATGACAGTAAATGGTTAGCTTGGTATAGAATTATAAAAATACCTTTACTTTTTTTTTATAAAATATAATTACGATTCGTAATTTACGAATAACATAAATAAGACATAATAAGTTGAAAAAGAAACTAAACGTTGCCGAAATAAACGAATTTCATAGCTTTTCAGCTCATGAGAAATGATGTCAATAATGACATTATTTAAACAATTTGATTTCATTCAAGTAGAATAATTTAAGACGTTCATTTTCTTCATTTTATTTTTTTTTTCATAGTAGTTTCAATTCGTTTCTTGTATTTACTTCATTAGCCATTCATTTCAAAACCCCAAAAATGTAAAAATGTGACACAGTGTAACCATAAAATCTAATATTTCCTTTACATTTATTTTCATAATAAATTTATATTTTTCAATAAAATATTTCGCTTTCTATTGAACTTAACATGAGCCATTTGTACATTGAAAACTATACAATTTCTAGTTACATTTAAAAAGCGTCCATCATACCAAGTCAATGATTTATAAAATTTGGGCAAAGATGCCACAACCAAAAATTATTCAAAAACAAAAACATTTCTTTTCTTCTTCGATTTTATTGTCAGTTCATTATTGAATTTATATCAGCAATACATTAATGGACATTTTATTTGCATGCATTTTGTTGATTTCATTTTTATTTCTCATATTAAATTGCCATAAAAACCAGTACATTAGCACTTAAAACTTTTACATATAAAATCTAAGAAAAATCCTATGAAACAAAGTAATGTAAGAAAATTTTTGAGACTTAAATAAGAGAATGATGTGATATGTCATGACAATTTGTTAAAATGTTTAATTTCTGGTACATGCTTGTTGCTTTTCAAAAAGTGCTTCTTTTACGGCTTTGTTCAATAAAATCCTGCTGCCTGGTATAAAAATCCTGGCGCCTTCGTCAAATGTGGTCAGTGCCGTTTTATATATTTTCGCTCTGGTTTGATCTCCGTAGAAGATTATATTTACCATGTTCTGTTCCAAAGGAAAACTTTCAATCTGAAAATGTGTTTGAAATTTTCAAATTCAAAAATTTTTGTAATAAAATATTTGTCAAAAAATTTTCTACATACTTTACAAGGCCATAGTGGAAATCCACGCATTTTGGCCCATATTATATCGCCCACATTGAACTGACGGTATTGCATGAGCATTTTATCAATGTGATTAATATCATTACAATTTTTCATAGGACGAGCCTTCTTAATGGCGGTGGCTTGTGATTTCAATATTTTGCTTGACACAAACAATTGCTGGAAATCGTCAATAACGAATTGATATGAAAAAAATAATAAAATTAATAACATAAATTATTAATCATTTTTAAATAAAATATTTAAAATTTAATCAAAATACCAAAATTTGAAAAATCAAAATTCATAACTTATAAAAATTTTATAAACTGTTAAACACTCACTTCTTTAGATGGTTTTGTATTAATTACTGAATTTGAAATTGATTTATCTCTCTTCAGAACCACTTTCAAAGGTTTTATGAATTTCGCAATCAATTCATTTGCATTAATATTTTCACCGGCATTAGAAAGCTTCCAAACAAATTGAACAAAACTCATAATTTAAAATGTCTTTCAAGTTTTTTTAGGTTAAATTAGCATTACCTTTCTTACTTTACTGCGTGTGAACATTTGGTGAATATCACTTTTTTTTTGTTCCTATCGTAATAATTGAAATTGAGATTGTTAAAATTTTCAATGTAAATTTATAATAAGTAATAGTTCTATTTCACTATACTTATTTCATTTACTTTTATATTTTTTCGCTTAATTGGCGCCATTCTGAAATCAGTTCGCAAAATTTCTTAATATTTAATAAAAATTTTAAAATTAAATTTTAAAGACAGTCAATCAAAGAGTTGTTACAAATGCTGTGATATCCACTATCTATATAGCATGAATCGGCATGACTTTATAATATTCATTTTTATGAGAGAAATTCTGTCACAAAATTCATATTGAAGTGAGTAATAAATCACGAATACTGTCATAATACAAACGATTTTCATTGTCTTGAAACACACTCAAAACGTCATTGGCAAAATATTGAGAATGTGGTAGTGAAAATTCAATTTACCGCCATTGTAGATTGTTTGTAGTGGTAATTCGCTTGTATAGTATTCTATTTTGTTGCTGTCAAAATTATTTGACAGGCGCAACTGGATACATTGTAGAATACTATACAAGCGAATTACCACTACAAACAATCAACAGTGGCGGTAAATTTTATTTTCACCACCACATTCTCAATATTTCGCCACTGACGTTTTAAGTGTGAACTACTGAAAAAACATTTTTTTGTTGTCTATGTATAATTAAAAAATTGTTTAGTTATTTTGTTTAGTTTTAAAAGGTATTTACAATGAACGAATTCGACGATGATTTAGAAGATTCAATACCATTGAAACAATGGAATATATCAATTGATTCTATTTCAAATGCAGAACCAAACAGTAAAAGAAAGCGCTCTGATGCAAGTGGTTCAAGGGATATACCTCTAGGTGAATTAACAGTATATTTAATTCAAATTGTTTGAACAAAATTTTTCAAAGAAAAAATGTTTACTAATCATATTTTTCATTTAGATGTTTCTGGCCCAAGCACAAGTACAATAAACAGTGATGATTATCACCTCAAAGAAATAATAGGTATCTTCATTGAACCAATGAAATTTTTTAATTAAATTTTTTTCAAAAATAAACAAAAATTTTGTATATAATTTTTAGCTCAAAAATTAGCAATCTTGAAAGAGAAATTTTCTAGAGGTAACCTGACTTTTATGAAAAGAAGTGGTAACACATGGTCGAAATATTGGGAACATTTTGAAGAAATCTATGAAGGACAAACAAAAGAACAATTCGTTAGGTGTACGTTGTGTCAAGATTATGAATACAAACCTGGAACAAATACGAACTCAATGAAGCGTCATAAGTGTTTTAAAAGCAATCAGTATATCAATGTTGCGCCCGCAATTAAATTGAAACTAAAAACGGCATCTGCAAGTTTCGTTGCCAAGGACCTAAGGCCTTATCGATCTATTGAATGCGAAGGTCTTATAGATCTTGCTACTGCTTGTATGGAATTCGGCCAGACATATCGAAAGGCTAGCCGTAAAGATCTCGAAATTGCGTTACCGTCTCGTAATACTGTGCGAATTGCAATAAACGAAGTAGCACAATCGAATCGTGACAAAATCAAAAACATAATAAGGGAAGCAATCGAATCAGGAGGAATTGCAGCAACTACAGATTGCTGGCAAGATGATTTTCAAAAGCGTCATTATATTTGCGTCGTCGTACATTTGTCTGTTGAAAATAAAGTGGGGAAATTGACTCGACATCGATTTGTACTGGCTACAAGGGAAGTTCCCGAATTTTGCAAGACAGGTAATGAATAATAATCACATTTTTATTGAAAATGTTAATAATATTATCTTTGAGGTTCTAAAATTCATTTAAAATTTTTACCTTACAATGCTTTTTTTTATTTTAGGCAAAGTTTTGATTGACCACATCATATCTGTATTTGGAGAATACAGCTTAACTGAAGTGGAAGTTAAAGAACACGTTATATTTGTGAGTGACCGTGGACCGGATATAAAATCTGCGTTGTTAAAAAATGGATTCAAGAGATTAACATGCTATGCCCATATTATCCACAATCTTATCTCGAAAATGCTGTCACATGAAACAGTGAAAAATATTGTGGAAAATTGTTCAAAATTGGCAACATTTGTTAAAAACTCTGGTTTGAATCACCATTTACCGAAATCACTTAAGAAATATGTAACCACCAGGTGAAGAAAAGTTTGAAAAATTGAACATTTCGTTATATGAAAATTTCGGCCTGAAAATTTTATTGTATTTAACAAAATCAATCTATCATTTTTGCTATTATTTTCAGATGGAATAGTATGTATATTATGATTGATTGCATTATTGAGAGTTTTGGAGAAATATATAGTTTATTAACGACTAAACAAAGACTTAGGAATGAAGCAAGAATAAACAGCGGCAAACAAGCCAATCATGAAATTATGTGTTATATAGAAATACTAAACAAAGAACAATTAATCGAAATCAAAAATTTTTTAAAACCTTTCAAGGTATGCAAATTCATTAATTTGTGATGCAAATTTTTTTACTAATAACCAAAACAGTAATTATTAACAAGATTAGAGAAATAATATGTACATCATAGACATCGTAAAATATATTTTGTGTTGTGTAACAAAACGTGTTGTGTTGTGTAACAGTTAACGTCTTGTCTGTTTTGTTAATATGGGAAACTTTTTCTGGGTAAATATATTGTCTTCGTGGTAAAAGTTTTATGTTTTTCAAATTTTGACGAGGAAAAAATATTTTTATTACCATTTTGCTTCATTTTCAAATTTAGATAATGACTGACACTCTTGAAGGCGATAAATATATCACTGCAAACATAGTATGGACAAGTTTCATTGATATATTTGATTTATTGCAAGAAAACGAAGACGATAAAATGCACGAAGAGGATGGTTCATTTTCAATTACGAACGAAATGAAAAAAATTGGAAGAGCATACTTTTCAAAAAATACAAACGATATGACACCGTCTTTTGAGCATAAAGCGCTGACATTTTTAACGCCACATTTCAAAAGACTGGATTTTATTTCACCAAGGGAAAAATATTATTTGCACTCCGAAATAGAAAATTATGTTGATGTTCATTATACTGAAAATGATATAAATCAAAATGTTTCGAATTTATTGACAAATGATCTTAACATTCAAAATGGAAGTACAGAAAATATCAATTGTCCAAGTAATTTCAATATCTTTCAAATAATTCTTAAAAAATTTTCTCAGTAGTGTTAAAATTGTTATTATAAAAATTTTATTCTGAAAATTTTTCTCATAGGAACTTCCATCAATCGATTCATTTGTCTTGATGTAGACGTTGGTCCTAGTACAGAGGTTGAGAAGTACATAGCATATCCAATCAGGGCTGAAGTCAACCTTGAAGAGTGGTGGCATGAACACTCAAGCCAATTTCCGAAATTATACAAACTATTCAAAAAATTGTCTACGATTCCTGCAACAAGTGCCAGTAGTGAAAGGGACTTCAGTCACGCTGGTAACATTATTACAGACAAAAGAAGTTTGCTTCTTCCTAAAAACATCAATGATTTAATAATAGCAAAACAAATTCTGTGATTGTTTGCAACTATGTTGATTGCTTGACATTATTTTAAAAATTTTCTGAAACGTACATTTCGAAATTTTCGAACAATATAAATTGTTATTTATGTATATAATAATATAAAAAAAATTTTAACGTTTCGTTTTGATTCTGACGAAATTTGGTCCCATGTTTCACTTTGTGAAATTTTCAACATGACAAACCAAATAGTATTACATTATGTGAACATATGAAAATGAAAAAAATGGACGTCTTGAATTGTAAATAAATTCACTATGTAACAAAAAATGAAAAAACTTTTGCCATTTCAAAACCAATGATTTTTTCTGTAATGTTTTAATATTAAGAATTGAAAATTTTTTCTCTTTTTTGAGTAATAGGCCAAAATAGTATGGCAAAGAAACGATTTTGATAGAAATTTTTTATGACTCTCGACTTAAATTGGAGATTGTAGCGAAACTACAAGACAAAAAATGTCGTGCACATATTCAAAATTTGCGGAATTTTATAAACCTTTCCAACGAATACAGTCATTATTACCGGGTGTCTCACGAAACAGGACCATGCTTTGGTGGGTACCTTGAATTTTTTTTTTTTTTTTTTTTTTCGTAATGGGAGGAAAAAATAAGAATTTCTATCTGTCCAGAATTTTTTTACCCCCCCCCCTCCTTCAGCAGGGGGACCACCCAACTTTCTAAAATGGGGGGAAAATGGAAAAAAGTTAAATTCAAACGTTGTTCAGAATGATGAGAGAAATTTTTTGAGATATGACCCCAACCCCCCTCCCCCTCTTTTTAGGGGATGTATAGCTCTCCTGCCCTTAAATGACTAGAATTTTAATCTCAAAACCTCAAATTCGTTTTCTGCGCCCAAAATTACCGCCGATCGAATTATTACCGCCCCCCTCCCCCCAAAACAGGCAAAATCATACAAATTGCTTTTTAAGCAAAAAGGGTTTTTTCTAAAAATTCCAAGGGTTCCCCCTTGGCAAAAAAAAAAAAAAAATTGACTCAAAATTTTTTTCTAGGCGTTTTGAGATGTTTGGAATTGTTTGTCAGATTTGTTCAGACTTCCGCGGTGTCTGACAAAAAATTGAAAAAAAATCGAAATTTTTTTTTCTCTCCATTCGATTCCAAACATCCAATGTTGCATACTGTTATTCTACTTGTGATATTATATAGTTCACAAATAATCATTTAATTTAATTTTGGTTTTATTTTTCTCACGGACGCTCAAAATTCTTTTTTATAAGGGCGGTCAAAATTCTTGGTCGTCCTTCTGAAATTTGTCCGTTTGATGAAATTTGTCCGTCCTTCCTGAAAATATATCTATCCGTCCGTCCTTCTTCCCGAGAAGGACGAACATAATGATTTGGTCCGTCCTTCTTAGGAAAAAGGACGAACATAATGATTTGGTCCGTCCTTCTTTCTGAGAAGGACGAACATAATAATTTGGTCCGTCCTTCTTCTCGAGAAGGACGAACATAATAATTTAGTCCGTCCTTCTCAGAAAGAAGGACGGACCGAATAAATTTGTTCGTCCTTCTTCGTGAGAAGGACGGACCAAATCATTATGTTCGTCCTTCTTCCTAAGAAGGACGGACAAAATCATTATGTTCGTCCTTCTCCGGGGAGAAGGAGGGACGGACAGTGTTTTTCATGTCCGTGTCCGTCCTTTTGACACCTTTATTGTCAATGGTGTTGTTGACTGAACGATCGCGATCTAACAATTGATTAACCTAATGCTAAATACAGTTTTATATTTGGGAAGCGCAATTGCAATGCGACGAAACGACATTGCGTATGCGTCGCTTAAACATAATGAGCGATTGACGCTATCATATAAAGATGTATACACTACACACA
Source organism: Resseliella maxima (assembly GCA_029041755.1). Classification (NCBI taxonomy): domain Eukaryota; kingdom Metazoa; phylum Arthropoda; class Insecta; order Diptera; family Cecidomyiidae; genus Resseliella; species Resseliella maxima. The sequence goes on along the minus strand of JAQOWM010000686.1, from coordinate 19,464 downwards.
TAGAAATAAGTGTCAGTGTTTATGTATTAGTGATTCTTATTTGTGAATCTGAAACAGAATTCTTTTCACCACTACAAAAATTCTTTTTCGTGAAAACGAATTTTGGTTATGTTGTGTTGTTCGAGATGAACAATAATAGAATTTACTTTCATTGTATTTATTTTCTCTTTCTTTGAGTTTAGATTTTAGTTAAGAATAGATTTAAGAAATAATAAAAAACGTAAGCATATAGAATAAGGAAAAAATGTAGATTTAGATTTGAATTGCGCTCCAATAGATTTCGCTTAGTCGCTTCGCTTAACTCGCTCTGAATCTTGCTTCGCCGTAATGATTTCCCGCCAAACATTCACTATAAAAGGCGGACCGAAAGGTGCAATCAGCCACTTCTTTATCAACAAGCAAGCGATTACCATCCGGGAAAGCATTACGGCGATTATCGAAAGTATTCATACGACTAGAGAAAGTTAATAGCGAGACAAGCATTGTCAAAGCAATTAAAAGTAAGAATTTAGTCAAAGAGAATGAAATAAACAAACACAATTCTTCATTTATCTTATATTAAATCAATGTCTTTTTATTTTCAAAGTGTCTGATTTAATTCATGGTCCTTCGAATGTGATATGCGCATATGATTCGGGTGTGAAGCATTTATCGGCAAAAAAAAAAAAAAAAAAAAAGAAATTGATGAGAAAATTATTTGGCATAGATAGTGAGGATGAAACAAGTGTGAAAGAAAGTAAACCACAAATAAAAAAGATAAAATTATTGAATAAATTGGTTGATAAAGTGGAAAATAAGAGCGATGACGATTTAGATGTGTTAGATATTCAAATAAACAATAATTTCTTTGAATCACCATATAAATTGAGCTCAGAAAAATTGTTTAAAACGCCGCAAAAACAACAAAAAATAGAATCGTCAGAGATTGAAACAGTTAAATGTCCAAACTCAAGGTCATTGCCACACGCTGCTATTGAGAAATCAGCTGATTTGAGCGTCAAGATAAATGAGATAAGAACACAAATATTGTTTAAGCCTGTAACGCCACTCTCACCAATACCAAAAACGCCAAAAAAGAAAACAATTCAAACATCTGTACACGCACACACTGACATATTAAAACAACAGTCAAATGCAAATTTGCCATCGGTACTTGATACACAAATATCGCATGAAGTTATTCCGAAATTCAAGTCTGTAATTGCACATGTATTGCCAAACGATCAAAAACAGAAACAACAAAATCACGCATACAAGAATGCAATCTCAATAGTGCACGAATATGAAAACAATGATAAGTATGGTCAATTACCGTTACAGCAAAAATACATAAACCCGAAAACATCGTCAAATTACACAAGTATTCGTCATCATCCATACAAATATCCATCACAAAACGTTCAATTTAAAAAAAAAAATACATTCAGCATCTCACTTGAACCAGGCAGAAAAAACTCATATAACGCATGCACGCAAAAACCAATCAATTCAGCACACAATAAATGAAAGCAACACAAATAATCATTTATACACACATTCATCGCAAAATATCACAATACACAACGATAATATCCAATTAGCAGCACATTTGAAACAATTTAAAACACATGCTCAACGAAACCCGTGCATGACACGCACAATTAATCGAAATTCTGACAAATCTCCACACTGTCAAAGAAATACAAAATCACACACTCAAACTGAATTGCAAACGAACGCAGCCACTTATTCGTTACACCAACCAACACAAGAAGAGACAAAAATTATCTCACTTAACAACAAATTGGTACCGAAAGGTATTCAGCTAGCGATAGCAGTAAAAACAAATGAAAAATTATCGAAAAATGCATTGAAAAAAATCACGCGAAACTTATTGTCACAAATGTGAATTGAATTTCATAAAATTTTGATGTTGTTGTTTTTTTTTTTTATCGTCAAACAATATACTAAAACCATTAGCGCCATCTAGTTTTTCAATTATTGTCAACCAAAACACTTAAGTTAAAACAATTGTACACTAGTTAGGTTGCATATGTTTAGGCGTTTCATAAGAGAATACGCCGTTTCGCATTTAGTAATAAGATTTTGTTTGAATTTTAAGTAGAAACTCAAAATATTAGTAAATTAAGAATAAATTGCAAAATTTTGAAATTAAAAGCAATATTTTATAGCATTTAACAAGCATTTCTATCATAAAATCATAATTATTACATTATTATTCTTGAAATTACCCAAAAATTTTTTTTAATTTAAAGCAAACTTCGCATTTTTCGCAACATTACTTCGCACGTTCGCAACATCGTATAAGAATACATCGCATTTTTCATCTAACATTCTCGCAAATAACAATTTCGCACAGCATTTTGATCAAAACTTCGCATTTTTTACAACATTATGTCGCATGTTCGTAATATCGTATAAAAATATATCGCATTCTCATCTAATATTCTCACAAATAGCAATTTCACACAGCATTTTAGCATAAGCAAATTAGCATAACGTTTTCGCACAAGCAAATTCGCATATGGCATTGAGATTTTTAGTCGGTATATAAAAGGACATCCGAAAAAAGTTCAAAGCAGTTTTCAAAGGAGTACGAGAAATTGCTATTGAAGAGAGACAATTTAGTTAGAGCTATTATTCACCATGAGGAAAAGGTAAAACTCGGAGTATCGTATACATCTGCAGCTACTCGTCTCACACAGTTAGAAGCTTCCTACACAAAGTATCAAGCATTGATGGAAAAAATTGAAGATACTGATGAATTTAATTTAGATAGTCTTGAAATAGACAATGAAGATGTTGTCGAATCATACATTGCCGCTTCATCAGCTTTGAAATCCGTGGTCAAAGACCACAATGAACCAATGTCTCTAAACTCAACAATGATCAATCGTAATAGCGTTCAAGACATTAAATTGCCAAGAATTTCGATCCCAACATTTTCCGGAAATGAATTAGAGTGGACCACGTTCTTTGATACGTTTTCGTCACTTGTAGATCAAAATGCACAAATAAAAAATATCTGCAAAATGCATTATTTGCGTGATTCGCTTAGCGGTGCTGCATTCCGTACAATTAGTAAATTACCTATTTCCGATGCGAATTACTCTATTGCTTGGAAATTATTACAAGAAAAGTATCACAATAAAAGAGCGATTGTGAATAATTGTATAAAAACGTTTCTCTTCCAAGAAAAAATAAAGTATCGAAATCCTAATGATATTCGTGGGTTAATAGATACTTCAAAAGAAACGATCCAATGCATTGAGTCACTAGATGTAAATATTGACAATTGGGATCCATTATTAGTTTATGTTCTACAAACAAAACTGGACAAAGATACAGCAATTGATTGGGAAAAACAATTGAATGGATCAAGAGAGATACCAAGGTTTGATGATATGATGGAGTTCTTAGAAACTCAATACCGAATTGTAAATACATCACCCAATGTTCCAAATACGTCGCAAGATTTAACAAAAAAGATTAATACAACGAAGATTGCCAGTAAGATCATTAAGAAGGATTTTTGTGAAGTGTGTGAAGATGAACATTACATTCTGTTTTGTGACAGATTTAATAGTTGGCCAGTAACTGAGCGGAAAAAATTTGTAAATAACAAAAACCTTTGTATATTATGTCTAAAGAAACACGACATTCAAAACTGTACATCAAGATTTCGCTGTAGAACATGTGGTGAACGCCACAGCACAAAATTGCATGAAGAAATTCCAAGTACATCAACTCGAATTCACGCGACAGTCTCAAATGAGCAATCTACAACGTATCAGAAATTATTAGCAACAGCAATCGTTTCAGTTCAAGACAGGAATGGCATCAATCACATGTTACGTGCGCTGATTGATCAAGGGTCTGAAGGTACTGTTATTTCAGAGAGGGCAGCACAGTTGCTGTGTTTGCCTCGAAAGAAAGAAACAATACCGTTAACTGGACTCGGTGACAAGCCACTCGGAAAGGTGACAAAATCTGTCCGAATACGAGTACAATCGTCTACTAACAGTTCATTTGCAATATCAACGAATGCATTAGTCATGAGTTCAATCATGTCTCCCAATCTAGCGCTGGAGAATGGTTGTAAGAATTGGAAACATTTGAATAATTTAAAATTAGCAGATCCAGATTTTATGAATGTAAAACGAGTAGATTTACTATTCGGTGTTGACATATATGGCATAATTGCAAAGAATGGTTTGAAGAAAGGAAAGTTGCATGAACCTATTGCACAGAACTCTGAATTGGGGTGGCTAGTGTTTGGAGCAGCATGCAAAGAAAGAGATTTTACCATACGCATTCATGCTACGATGTTTTCTTCATCGTTGGATGATGAGTTAAAGCGCTTTTGGGAAAACGAAGAAGTGAAATTGAATCCAATTATGTCAGAAGAACATCAGAAATGTGTGGATTATTGTAAAGAAAATACAAAACGTTTGTCGAACGGTAAATTGGAGGTCTCGCTTCCATTCAATATGGACTCAAATAGCGTAAATTTCCTTGGCGATTCAAGAAAAATGGCAATGCGTCGTTTTTATCACTTGGAGAAGAAATTTGAAAAAAACGACGAGTTTTTTGAGCGATATCAAGCAGAGATGTTAAGTTATTTAGAGAATAACCATATGAATTTAAGTAAAACACCCCATAGTGAAGGCTATTATGTACCACATCATGCTATTATCAGAGAAGAAAGTGTTACGACAAAGCAACGTACTGTATACGATGCGTCAGCAAAAAGCGCAAATGGGTTTTCGTTAAACGATAGATGTTTAAACGGACCAACAATTCAACCGGAATTGTTTGATACATTTATTCGCTGGCGAATGCATAAAGTAGCCCTTGTAGCCGATATAGAAAAAATGTATCGACAGGTTTCGTTGGCCCCGGAAGATAGAAAATTCCAGAAAATTCTGTGGAGATTTTCTAAAAACGAACCTATCCAAACGTACGAAATAGGCACTGTTATGTTTGGAGTAAAACCTGCGTCATATTTAGCCATCAACGCAACATTTTATTTAGCTGTAGCTATTCAGTTGAAGCAGCAAAAAAGTTGCAACAGGAATTGAATAGCTTATTCGTTTCAGGTCATATGCTTCTACGAAAATGGGCATCAAACAACGAATCAGCGTTAGATGGGATTTTAACTAGGAATCGAGCAATAAACCAGTCATTAACTATTAAAACAGATCAAACCATTAAAACATTAGGAATGAAATGGACACCAGCTACGGATTTACTAAATTTCACAATTGATTTGTCAAAATTGTCACATGACAAATTAATAACGAAGCGAAAGTTGGTGTCGGATGCGTCGAAATTATACGATCCATGTGGTTTATTAGCTCCGATCACTATCAAAGCCAAAATTATGATGCAGAACACTTTTAAAGCAAAGCTCGACTGGGACGATTATGTAACTCAGTCGATTCAGACTGAATGGAATGCTTACAGAGACGAGCTCGCAGTAATAAAGCAGATTAAAATCGATCGATGGTTTAAAAATAAACCAAATTCAAAGACATCGTTGCATGGTTTTTGTGATGCCAGTGACAATGCATATGCTGCAGGGATTTATCTTGTACAGACAACGGATGGAAAAACAACATCATTTAGTTTGCGCAAAAACTAGAGTAGCTCCAATTGAACCGGTGTCCACAGCGCGCCTAGAGCTATGCGGCGCTTTGCTATTAGCCAACCTGGCAGCACGCATTGAGAAGAATTTACAAATGGAAAAAGAACGAGTTTTTTTATGGACTGACTCATCTATTGTCTGGCATTGGATAAATTCGCATCCATCACGCTTCCAAATATATGTGGCTCATCGCGTGAATGAAATACAGCAACTGTTTCCAGCGAAACACTGGCGGCATGTACGTACGCACGAAAATCCAGCAGACATCGCATCAAGAGGAGCATCAGCAAACGAATTGTTAGATAATTCACTGTGGTTTTTTGGCCCAAAGTGGCTAACACTGAACAGAGTAAATTGGCCCAAAATAGAGCTCTCTCTGCCCTTAAGGGCAAATTTAGAAGAAAAAAGAATGAAAATTAATCTTACAACACAACTCAAAGTATCTGAAATGGAACTTTTAACGATTTTTTCGAACTTAAACGTATTACTTCGCGTAACCGCACGACTATTTCGATGGGTTCAACGTTACCGAAAAGAAACCGTAAAAGCTTTATCTGATTACGTAACCGTTGAAGAGTTGAACAGAGCAAAAATAGCTTGGGTCAAATATATACAAGCATTACATTTCCCTAAAGAAATCACTGACTTAGAAAAAGTTCAGTTGATAAACGAAAAAAGTTGCTTACGTTCACTTAACCCAAGACTGGATAGAAACAAAATTTTAATAGTTGATGGTCGATTACGATATGCACCATTTTCAGAAAGGCAGAGATACCCGATGATCCTTCCAGCAAAAAGTCATTTTACTCAACTAGTATTGAATTGGGCGCATACTACGACTTTACACGGAACGATTCATTTGACTCTAGCCCGAACACATCAAGAATTTTGGATCTTAAACGGACGCAATTTGGTGAAAGCATTCATTCACAAATGCATAACATGTTTTCGACAAAAACCAAGGCCAATAAGTCAACTAATGGCTCCACTACCAGCAATAAAAACAGCACCTGCGCGTGCTTTTTATCACTGTGGAATTGATTTTGCGGGCCCGATTGAAATAAAATCATCTAACAAAAGAAATGCACTTATCGAAAAGGGATATATCTGTGTATTTGTGTGTATGACATCAAAAGCAGCACACTTAGAACTTGTTGGTGACCTGAGCACACAAAAATTCATACTAGCGATACGACGAATGATGGCTCGTAGGGGTATCTGTGCAAACATTTACTGTGATAAAGGAACAAACTTTCAGGGAGCTAGAAATGAATTGCCACGATTGTTGTTAGACTCACAAGAAACAGAGTCAAAAGAAATATCAAGTCTCTTTGCTGATGAGGGGATTAAGTTCCATTTTAACCCTCCAAGTGCGCCAAGTTGGGGCGGCCAATGGGAATCGTTTGTCAAACTTACGAAGCATCACTTGCGTAGAATGACCACGTCAATCAAGTTGACATTCGAGGAAATGTCAACGCTTCTGGCCCAAATCGAAGCATGTTTAAATTCACGGCCGTTGTGTGCCATAACCAGCGATATTGATGACTTGGAACCACTAACACCTGGCCATTTATTAACTGGCGCGCCGTTGAACTTAATCCCAGAGCCAAGTCTACTCGCGATGAAAAACAACACACTCGATAGATTTCAAGCGATTCAAAAAGGGATGCAAATGTTCTGGAAACGGTTTTACGAAGAATATTTACACACCCAGCATCCTAGAAAGAAATGGTATAAGCCGAACGAGGACATAAAGGTAGGAGACTTGGTAGTGATCATCGAAGAAAATATACCACCAGCAAGATGGATGATGGCCCGAATTACTGCGATTCATGTAGGAGAGGATGGATACGTGCGAATGGTGACATTGAAAACGAAGACTTCCATCGTACAACGACCGATAGTGAAATTATGCAAATTACCGTTAGCCCCGGAAGATGTTCGAGATGAACAATAATAGAATTTACTTTCATTGTATTTATTTTCTCTTTCTTTGAGTTTAGATTTTAGTTAAGAATAGATTTAAGAAATAATAAAAAACGTAAGCATATAGAATAAGGAAAAAATGTAGATTTAGATTTGAATTGCGCTCCAATAGATTTCGCTTAGTCGCTTCGCTTAACTCGCTCTGAATCTTGCTTCGCCGTAATGATTTCCCGCCAAAAATTCACTATAAAAGGCGGACCGAAAGGTGCAATCAGCCACTTCTTTATCAACAAGCAAGCGATTACCATCCGGGAAAGCATTACGGCGATTATCGAAAGTATTCATACGACTAGAGAAAGTTAATAGCGAGACAAGCATTGTCAAAGCAATTAAAAGTAAGAATTTAGTCAAAGAGAATGAAATAAACAAACACAATTCTTCATTTATCTTATATTAAATCAATGTCTTTTTATTTTCAAAGTGTCTGATTTAATTCATGTGTAAAAAATCAGCACGTAATTTTATATCTGAACTGTCACCCATATATATTTGACACAACATAACCAAAATTCGTTTTCACGAAAAAGAATTTTTGTAGTGGTGAAAAGAATTCTGCTTCAGATTCACAAATAAGAATCACTAATACATAAACACTGACACTTATTTCTATGTGTGTACATTATTGTCAATTCTGAGCATGGTGTGGATTACACATGAAAAGTTAAATGTCAAGTGTTTTTGTAGCTCCGTATTTTTATTGATTTTGGAGAAGTTATTTAAGTTTAAAAAATTTAATTGTTATGTGATTTAATTTTTAAATCAATGTTGTTTTATGTTTTTATGTTATTGATATGAGAACAGTTCAATTTATGATATAAATCGGCGTGTGTACTTTTCAACCTATGACACAACAACAACACTGTACTGACTTTATCTATGAATAAATTGATATAATTGAATTGCGGCGACCAAACAATCACATGATAAGATTTTAAGCTGATGATTTTATGATTTTGTCTAATTTAATTTTAGAGACAATTTTGTGGAAAAAATATTTTGTTTCTTTAATTTGTGTTGTTATTGACAGGTGTGCGGTATTAAGCAAAAATTGTGAATGATTCTTACTGCATACGAAGCATGGTAGATTGTGAATGGGTGCAGTGCAGTGAACTAAAGTAGCATATTCACAATAAAAGTTTCTCAAATTAGAACAAGACAATTTAACATATTTCAAATTGATTCGAATAATGGCATCAAATAAAATAAAGCTTGATATGAAACTAATTCCTGGCGTTAAGGTTTGCACAAATGATTGTACTTTTAAACACGATGATGGTGTACTAGAAGTTCTTGGATCTGATTCAGTTGTTTTCTGCTAGGGGGATATGGCTTTCGGCTACTTGTGCAAACTTGATTTAATTTTAAAAAACTTGCAAGAATAGAACCTAGAATACCAAAACCTTACATATTTTGTATATTTGTGTTAAACTTGTACAAACTCCGTTACTTTTAATTCCAGTTTACCATTTAAGTGTGACCAAATTTCAATATGTATAATTTTATCTTTTTCCGGCAAATACGTGCAAGTTGGAAAAGTAAACGATTTTATTGGATTTGACTCGCTGTATTATCGACGGTATATGTGATTTTATTCAACTCTATATTTTACATTCAACTCTATGTTAAAATTGAAACCAAAGTTCACGTTCATTTCAAATAAATTACGATATTAATTAAATATATTTAAAAAATTTATTAAAGCAAAATGTGAAAAAAATAGTTACAAGCTTGGTCGATCACTCTTGTGATTATGTATTCATCTAGGTATTCATTCTAGTATTGATTCAATTCAATTATGTTCTAATACTTCACTTAGGACTTTAGTCAAGCTGATTATTTTAAATTCCCAAATACTTAACAGTTGAGTACTATATCGAAGTGTGGAGTATTGATTGCGGGTGGTGTGTTCGGAAATGTTTCTAATCTCGATTAGATCTACAATTTTGCCGAAGACGCCGAAGTGAAATTTCTAACCATTTAGAAGTTAAAATTTGATGAAAACTCAGTTTTCCGCCCTTTACAGGATGCCTGGCATCGAAACCCCTTGGACTCGGCCCCCAAAATTTTGCCCGAATTATTTTTTTGGTATTTCAAAAATAGCTGTATGGTTGATTTTTAAAAATTTTTCCGTCACTTCGGTATGTTTACTTGTGAGATCTGTTGAATGAATTACATAAAATATTATGATAACATGTTATCTTTGGAATATATAAATATATGGTTTTTGTTTTCCTTTGTTGTGTTATTTTAATGCTAATGGATATACGATATTTTGTGTTTTTCCATTTGGTGTGTAAATGAATAAATTGTTCGGCCGTCCAACTCTTGAGCAGGCTACATATTACTGTCCATGCGTAAAACATGGATTTTCCAAATAAATTCCGTTTTTTTTAAATTGTTCACAAAAAATTAGGAGCACATGAACACGAAAAAAATAATAATAGTACAAAAATCGTTTTGAAATAAAGTTTGATTGTCAACTTTTGTTTTGAAATATTATTATTGGATGTCAACTTTTTTTTTCAAATGGTTACTAAATATTTAGATGTGATTCTAAATTCAAATCAAATATCTTCTTTTTCATATGGCTACTACATATATTTTTGTATTAACATTTTGAGAATTTGGGACAAATGTTCCAAAATGTCCCAAAAATGTGTCGGATATGAAATTTGTGACATTTGGAGTATTTCGAACAAATGTTAGAAAATGTCCCAAAATGTCCCAAAAACGGTCCCAAAAGCGGTTCACCGCCGGCTGAAAACCTTTCCAAAGATACCTCAACCATCAATATCGGTTGAGCCGTTCAGACACCATCCCGGAAAATACATACATAGATTCTCTTTTATACACTGTCAAAATTATTAGTGAAGTTGGTCACTGATAGTCTGTTAAAATACGGAATTGACAGATTTTCCGTTAAAATATTCAAAATTATCTGAAAACCACGTAAATTTACCATAACCTCAATATATTATGACGTTCATTATGACATTGAAACCATGGTGTTTTTATATAATTTTCTGTTAAATTTGAATATTTCAACGGAAAATCTGTCAATTTCATATTTTAACAGACTATCTGTGAACAACTTCACGAATAATTTTGACAGTGTATATATAGATTTTGTAGCGACCGAAATTCCTTAACCTACTTGTTTCTTTTTCCAATTCAATTTATTTTTCAATTTTCCCAACAAATTTCCCAATCTAATGGTAGTTTTTGGTCTTTCCGGACCCTTCGGTCAATTAGCTTTTTGCTTTTGTTTTGTTTTGTTAATTTGTTTCAATGAGGTTTGCTTGACTGGACCATCTAGTTGTGAGAGAGAATGTTGAGAATGAAACTACACATGTGTGGTGTAAATGGAATTTTCTGTTTCTTTATTCGACTTTTTTCCTTGAATGGAATGAATGCGTATGGTTTTCACCTTGTATTGTCTTCTCTTTTTTTCTATGACAATTGTTTTGTTTGGTTTTGTGGAACTTGTTTTTTTTTTTCTTTTTTTTTCAATCAATGCACTGCTCTTACTTTGGTTGTATTTATTGAATTACTTCAAGTGCAATTGGTTTGAGTGCATGTGTTTTTTTTGTTTTGTTCAATTGATTTGTTCTATTGTTTTCATAAGGGAACTATTGATTTGTTTTTGTTTTTTTTCTTATTATTATTATTTTAATAACATATTTATTACTTTTTTTTCCTATTCTGTTTTTCCTTTACTCTGTTTTTTTTTTTTAATTGATTGATTTTTTTTCCTGTTTTTTTCTTTGAATTACTATGTTTTGTTATAAATTTGTATTTCTATTTTGTTTCTGTGATTACTATGTTTTGTTGTAAAGAACAGTGGTCCTCACTCTACTGTCAAAAATAAAACACATACACATACTCAATTAAGGGAGAGGGCTTAGGTATGAGACGGGTTTTGTTTCTTGGCCATAAATTTGCACTCCTTCACCAGAATCGAATGTTCTATATACCGTTCGAAAGATAATTTCATAACAATTATTTTTTACAAAGAGAGCTTAATGATTCAATCGACGAAAAAAAAATTATGACTAAATTTCCGAGGATGTGATTTTTTCAAAAAAAAAAGAAGTGGCTTAGGTATGAGAGACCCAGTAAAATCCATTAAAAATAAAAAAAAAAAATTAAAAAAAACCACATGAATATGGAAAATAAAATTTTTTATTCATTTTGATGGCCTCAGTAAAATTTTTATTCATAAATTTCATCTTCTTCCTCATCCAAATCGCTGTCGCAATGTTTGCAAGTGTAAAAACTTGCACGCATATCAGCACACTTCAAATGAACAGGCCGCTGGCATGTGTTGCATTTGATTGAATTTGCAGCGGTCAACTTGTTGGGCAACAAATGCAAACAAATCAAGCAAAAATCTGCGTCTTCATCCGATGGTGGTGATGCTTTTGCCTTGAAACGCTTGGCCGGTGGCTTTTTTGGTGTTTTTGGTGTTGCCTTCTTCGGTGTTTTTTTCTTTGTCGCTTTCTCCTTCAAACTTGCAATGTTATCTGGAGAAGTCAGCTCGCTGCTTTGCATCGGCTTCCGACCACGATTCGATGGTTTCTTTGGTGTGGCGGCTTGCAATGGGCCAATTTCATCTAAAATTGATGAAAAACTGCTGGCAGCAGACATAACCGATGCTGATCGAGAGGTTGATGGTTCAGACGGTTCGGATGTCAACACCTCTTCTTCTCGGCCAATATTAGTCGGACCAAAAATAATGCGCCGCTGCTCATCTTCGTTGAATTCAGCTTCAGACGCAACTGCTTCAGCATTTCGTTCAACGGCTTGAACAAAATCAGCATCAGAGAAGATGTCTGGATTGAATGGAGCAATTCCAGTAGCAACAAAGCCGGATTTGGTTGTTTTTGGCGTTAAAGCCAAATCCAATGTTGCACAAACAAGCCCAGCAATATGCCGTATTTCCAAGACCTATTGAAAAAGGAAAACAGAGCAAAACATTTTACCAAAATGGCAAACAAATAAAAATATTCAAAAGACGTCTCACCTTATTGGCATTGTTCTTTTGCCAAGCAGAACACTGCGACTTATAATAAGTCTTAATAGGGCCGAAAACCGAAACATCAAGAGGCTGTAACTTATGGCTACAGTGTGGCGGGAACGACAAAATATGGACGCCATTTGCAGCTGCGATGTCAAGTGCTTCTACAGACAGATGGGATGTGTGATTGTCCATAAGTAGAAGCACTGGCCGATCCATCGATGGTCGTACGGATTTAATGAAATGGCGAATGTAGCGCACAAATTCGGCTTGGCACATCCACCCAGAGTCATTGGCATAGCCGACGGTTCCGGACGACACGTTGTCCAAAAACGATGTCTGCATTTTTTTCCGGGGAAATAAAAAGAACGGAGGAATAGAATTACCGCTCGCACTAACAGTCAGAGCTATTGTAACCATGGTGCCATGCTCGGCAGCTTCGACTTTCCCAACTCTTCGCATTCCTTTCAGAGCAATGACTTTGCCAATTTTAAAACCAATTTCATCCATGTTGTAGATGACTGTGCTGTCAAAACCGAATTCATCCATCAATCGGGCCAAATTTGCGAAAAACTTGTCTACATTTGGTTTGCAGAAAGCTTTGACTCGATTCATGGATGTTTGCTCTGGTGTTCTGAGCGTAAGTTCCGGATGACGTATCATGAAAAGTCGGTACCACATACGGCCTGCTTGCATGTCATCATTTCACGAAGGCGGATATTTAAGGCGGAGCTTAACGGCCAACTGATATGCCAACTGCTTCAATTAATTAATGCTCAATCCATAATAATGATTGACACATTTAATCATGTAGTCAACAAGGTCTTTTTCTTGAGCGAGAGAAAAGATCTGTAAGAAAAAATTGATTAACAAATTGGTTAACTCGTTAACTGGAAAAATTAAGAACGAAAAAGCGAACATACCATGTTTGGTGGTATTTTCGAACTAGATGTACGGATGAATTCCAACAATACATCATCTTTGACCAATGAAAGATCACCAAATTCTGCCTTCACTTTCTTAACATGGCGTGAGAGAGAGCTCTTGTCAATGCCATATTCTCGAGCAGCCGATCGTATGGCTTTATTTTGAAGCACACAACTTTTAATGGCTTGAAGAAGCGCATTAAAATCCTTTGCTGGTGTGGCGATGGATTTTTTCGGAGTTGACATGGCTGAAAATACAAAAAAAATATCAAAACATAATCTAAAATTGTTTGTTCAAACATAAATGGCGATATTTGACACTTGCAATACGCATCCAGTATGAAACTGTGTGAAAAATGAGTGTCTCATATCCAAGCCATTGCTGTGTCTCACACCCAAACCATGACGCCATTTTGTGCGATACCGAAATTTTTTTTTTTTCAATTTCATATTGGCAAATTCCAATGTTGTATCATGAAATTTAACAAAAAACACAAATTTTAATGTAATGCACTCACCTTTTTGAAATGATTCACCAAAAAAAATTTCACTTTGAAAAAAATTTGATTTTAGATTTTACTAGCCGGCCCAGTGTACTTCGTTGCACTAAATGAAGGAAAATCAAGAAGATTTGTGTGTTCAGCAAGAATTATTATGTTTATTTATGATTTTTTTTAAAGTAAAACATTTGGATACACAATATTTTTAGTTTTCCGTTCTGGAGCGTACACAAACAAACAATGTGGATTGCCACATCTTGAACACCCCACGTACAGCTGCCCATGGGAAAAGCATGGCTCCATTAAATTCAGTCCGCATACTTTGAGCGTTTGTCCTTGCGCTTTATTAACTGATATTGCGAATGCTAGACGAACAGGAAATTGTAGACGTTTGAATTCGAATGGCATGTCCGTTGGAATCAGTGGTATTCGTGGAATCAGTACAATTTCGTCTTTCGCTTTTCCGGTCAAAATTGTGGCTTCAATTAAATTTGTCATTAATTTTTTGATTGCTAATCTTGTGCCGTTGCATAACTTTAGTACATTCAGATTACGCAACAAAATAACGGTTGAACCGATTTTCAAATTCAAACAATGAGGTGGCATACCAGGCGGTTCCAATGAATTTAAAAATTCAACCGGATAATTTACTACATCGTCTTCAATCATTGCGCAATCAACCGATTTATATGATGTCACTGCACCTGGAAATTTGTCTTGAATTTTGAAATTAACTTCGTTGACATGTACATTTTTTGGTGCCAATATTGCGCGTTCTCTTAACAATCGTGATTTCTGTAATTCTGAACGATATTTGGAAACACTCGATCAATCAATTCTTCTTGTGATTGCAGAATTGTACAAAAATTATCCGACAATGTAATCAATCCATTTGTATTATCAATTGGAACTTTGCCATTTCCAAGATCTAATAACTGTTTTGAAAATTGATCTGCAGATTGATCATTGTTTAATTGAACGCGCATATTTATGTTCAACGTCAATTTTTGGACATATCTCCACAGAAATGAAGACTTCAAGCATGCATTTATCTCGTCCGCCGGTGTTGATCGCGGAACTACAGGCAAAATTTGACGGAAATCACCAGACAACAATATTAATGTACCACCAAAAATTGCTTGATTTTGACGTAAATCTTGCATTGTACGGTGTATTGCTTCAAATGATTTTTTATGCATCATTGTGCATTCATCCAAAAGTATAATTGCTGTCTCTTGCAGAACTTTTGCCATTCCAGAATTTCTTGATATATTGCATGTGGGATTTTCAATCACCTATTTATTTAAAATTAAATACATTTCAATTAATTTTTGAATCGTAAAGACTGTAAATCGATTAATAAATCATTAAATTTAAACAAACCTGCACATTTAACAGCAATTTCAATGCAGAGTGCGCCGTTCGTCCACCATCCAATAAAGTAGCGGCTATTCCAGACGAAGCAAGAGCCAGGGCAATTTTATGCTGCGATCGAATGGCTGCCAAAATTAATGATATCACGAATGTTTTTCCAGAACCGCCAGGCGCATCCAGAAAATACAATCCACCAACATTATTTTGTACAGCTTCCATGATTGTGTCATAGACATGTCTTTGTTGATCATTTAACTTGGGTATATTCGAATTTACATTTGCTTGTAGTTCAATGGCATCGTACTCTCCTTCACGTCGCAATTCTCGATCAAATAAATCATGCATAGGTCGATTGGGTGTACTCAAACCTAATTGAGCTAATGCTTTATTTGCAATCGCAAGGCACATATCTTCAATCGCTATCAATGTCTCATTATAAATTTCCAAAGAAATGATCAACTCTGAATTTTTTGTGTTATGACGCATTCTAATCAAATAATCTTCTGCCATAAAATCTTTTTATTTATTCCACAACTCAAGTGGATTCGATGGAAAACACGTTGATATTATTATGGCAAACAGCATACGCATTTGATGTGGTGAAGCAGCAATCGATGCATCTTGAAGTGTTAGGTCCCAATGTGCATCATTTTCCAACAAACCTAACTCATTACATGCCTCTCGATACGTTACACATAGATGACCATTAACGGTTCACAAATGTTGGAATGAACGTGGTCCCACAACATTGACTAACAACAACCGCAAATAGTAGCATTCTGCATTGTTTGGATGTACGGTGTATATTCTTCCCATAGTATCAGCGAAAAAAACACCTGGATGGCCAATAACAGGTGTTCCTTGTTTGCGTCGTTGCCATTTTTTTTGCTGTCCAAGTGAAATAATGCGTTACGTCTGAATACAGCAATGTTCTGGCAAATTCATCACTTTCGCACAATTGAAAAAATGCAGTCAATGTTGTTGCTGTTGGTTGCGCAGCTCTTTGTTGTGCATTTGCTTCATTAAAGTAAACACGTTGGCCATTCTCAAGATGAACTGCCAAATGAACAACAGCAGGATATCGCTCGTGAATTGGATGTGAATAGATTCTCCAAAGAGCTTCATTAGTACTTATGTAACGCCCCATTTGATACTGTTCAATTTCATCGTTTGAATTGTCACGGGCTACTCCAAATATTGCCATATCACTGCCTTTATTTACATATTTGCAAATGTATTTGATCGACTTGACAGAATTGCAGATTTCTACGTTAATGTGAGCCTCAAATATTTTTGATAATAGTGGGGAATATGGAACTACCCAACTATTATCAACGACAATGTCTTGATTCCGCATTCTAATTGTGGCTGTATGTCCATGATCTTCTGGTGAACGACGTCGGTATAGTGGGTATCCATCATTACCCGTAATTGTTTCTGACGTTAATGCTCTGGGATACCGCTTGGAGCATTTTCCATCAATCATACATGACGAATTCATGTTCAATGCACCGCAAGGGCCGTGAATCATATTCTTTGTGATGACTTCGAATAATTGTGGATCATCATTTTGATTTGGAAACTCCGCAGATATGATGCGATCAATTTGATCTGGTGTTATTTTACGAATCAACCATATCAAAATGTGGGCATGCGGCAATTCTCTCTTCTGCCATTCAATTGAATACATCCAAGAGCAGACTTCCCCAAATATTTTCAATTTGATAATCAAATCCATCAGACATTTCAGTTTCTGACGGAATAAACGTGCTGTTATGTCGTGTCTGTCTGTAGAAGTTTGACCTTCAAATAAATTATCTTTTATGTCATGCCATTGCGGATTACACGTGAATGTAATGAATAAATCTGGCCGACCATGTTTTCGTACATATGACATGGCATCTTGGGTGTATTCATGCATATGGCGCGGGCTGCCAACATAAGACGATGGTAAAATAGTTAGGCGGCCCATATCAGCAACGTTTCCATCATTGACAATTGCATCGCGCAAATGTATGTATTCCTCCGAACGTAATCTCGCTTGATTAAAACGTAAATAAGCAAGACGTTCTGATTCAATTTTTGCATACATACCACGACGTATTGATGGAATAATTTGCCACATCTCATAATGTAATTGCTTTCTTGTGGGCGAATCATAAATAGATATGAATAAAAATTCATGGCGCTAACTTTTTTTTCTACGTCACGACCTATGATGATAGATAAATTATCAGAAAATTAAAATTTTTCTGTATTTTCTAATGTATATATATCAAATTCATATATGTATATTTTACCGGTTCGTGGATTTATCATTGGTATATTAATGTGATAGCCATCGCCACCTTTCCAATACAATAACGGATATTGCAATGCATCATAACTGCGGTGAAGTTCTGAAACACGGTTTAAATTTTCGTTTCGACGATGTAATACAATATCGCGAGATTGAAAATGTAGTCCTACAATTACAATGGCCACTTCATCGATCGTTGGTGCATTAAATCGTCTTGCATGCTCTTCGAAAGGAGTTCTGTCGCCTCTTATAACAATTTTATGATCATCCGATGTCATACGATCAAGGGCGGTTTTAAACAATTGAATCAATTCATTGTGCTGATGCAAAAATATTTGAAGATCAGAAATAATTTGCCGCTTTGTACTCGAAACAATTGTGCACCGACGATCCAATTCTCGAGTTGCATCACCAATGAAATAGATTTGCAAAAATTGATAATCGGCATCATCAAATGGCAGCAATGAACCAGCTCGATGATAAATCTTACCTTGAATCTGTATTTGGTGAGAAATGTAATTAGTTGATGGATCTGAATTTTTGAACACATCGAAATATTTGTTTTTATCATTGCAAGGTTCATTGGAAATTCCAAATGATGTTATCACCTTAAACGTCGGCATAAAATTGTCTCTTACAATCTTTGTGGCACCGAAAGAAGTCATTTGAAATGAAGAATTGTATTCTTGAATGTGAGACAAAAAATGCTTCGACAAAGGTGAAGTTCCGAAAATCAAGGAATGCAGTGGATCGGGTGGAGATTCGAATGCTGGCAATTTCACTTTGCCGTTTGCACAACACATGCCAACCGTTTCGCCACGAAATTTGGCTGCATCACAATGTGGGCATCTCACCGTCATTTGACCAATACAGGCATGTGCACTGTAATCTATTTCGCTGTCATAATTGAAAGCAGCAAATTCCATTTCTGCTACAGCACGTCGTGGAAGTCGGCCCGCACGACCTGCTGCCGGATAAATAGAAGTAGATCTTGTCCTAAGTAAATTTCGTTCTTGTTGCAATTCAATATCGCGTGATCGTTGTTCTTCACTTCGAGTTCTTCTTGAATGTTGCACAACTGCAGAATGACGCGTATGTCGACCAATATTCGACCGTCTTGCTCGTGGCATTTTATTTATACCAAAAATGTATATGTGTGCTATTGTAATTTTCATTAATTTTTGTATTCATTTTTACCATTTCTAATAAAAAAATACTTACTTGAAATTATCGAGAGGATACAATTGTATGTCTATTCTCATTGGATTCTAACACGAAAAGAAAGCATGAACTGACAGCTGCAGCCATGCGGTTTCCACACACATTTGCTCACTTTACACATTGGCAAACTTGACACAAACTGTCAAGTGTATATATGGGTGTATGAGCAGAGCTGTTATTTTCCCCCACGAGTGCGCACTCAACAGGGCGCGCACCCAACTTCTCCCCTTTTCCCCCTTACGCCCCCGGCGCACCCGGAAATTAACACTCAGTACGTATGAGTAAACGCTATGAAAGTAGTGAGAAGCCGTTTTCGAGATATCGACATTTTTCAGAAAATTTTTTTTCGTGTTACCCGATTCAAACCAAACTTCACATAAACCATCCTTAAGATACTGCGAACATACCCTGAAAATTTCAAGACAATCGAACTGCCAATTCTTGAGTTATAAAGTCACAATCAAAAATGCCACTTCTTTTTATATATATAGATA